>VDFB02000363.1:163894296-163935533 GCA_007258455.2 Sequoia sempervirens | reverse complement strand
TATACCTTGAAAGATTAGGCATAAAATTTTTTGATATGAGAGTTGTTCATGGGATCTTGCAGAGGTTCCCCTTCAGGTGTTGATAACTGATATGCCCCTGACTTATAGTTCATTGTGATAACAAATGGTCCCAACAAATCAGGTTCAAATTTTCCTTTGTTGTTTGGATTTGGGACATTCTTTTGATTCTCCTTTAGTACCATTTATCTAACTTGGAAAGTCTTGTTTCTAATTTTCTTTTTATAGCTTATCTTGATTATGTTTTGATAGACTTGCAAATGATTTAAGCATTTATAAGCCGCCTATTTAGTAGTCTACTAATCCAATCTTGATATTTGCATTCCCTCATCCGTGATGAGGCTTGCAGCATATTCTGTGACAGTGAGCTCAATCTCATGGGGAAGTACCGCCCGAATCACAGGCTGGTGGGAGAAAGGGGTGGCACCAGCTGGGTGCGTATGTCAAGTTCAAGAGGCCTAGGAGGGCTAGATTGAGTCAGCAGATGCTAGTCACGACCGCCGCTCATTGACTATTTTCTTGAGGATCTTAAATGGTTTTATTTTGTGGCTTCTGCTTGGCCATTGCCTTGGGTATAGTATGGGGTGGAGAAGCAATGTTGGATTTTGAATTTTTTACACAAGTCGCAGACATCCTGATTCTTAAATGGTGTCCCATTATCTGAGATAATAGATTTTGGTACACCATAACAGAAAATGAGATAGTTCAGGATGAACTTTGATATCTGATTCTCGGTTATATATGTCATAGGTATGGCTTCTACCCACTTGGAAAAGTACTCAGTGGCTGTTATGATGAACATGCGGCCATTAGATGAAGTGGGAGTGATTTTTCCAATGAGATCGAGTCCCCACTACGAAAAGGGCCATGGTGTGATGATGGGATGAAGTTCTTGAGCTAGAGCATGGATGAGGTCCCCATGTTGCTGACATTGTAGGCACCTTTTTATGTAGTCATGTTCCTCTCTTTCCATTGTAGGCCAATAATACCCCATCCTCAGCAATTTCTTGGCTAGGGTCATTCCACTCGAGTGTGAACCACAAATATCATTATGTACTTTAGTTAAAGCGGTCAATGTCTCCTCAAAAGATTAAACAACATAATAAGGTTCCTTCTATGCTCCTACGACATGGTGGTATCTCTAGGATGACAACGGATGCCTTTGACAAAGGTTCATTTTAAGGTTGAGGGTAAGTCAATAGGTATGACACCTATTCACAAGTAGGTATAAATGTCATGGTACCGGGGATCACCAGGACCAACGATTTCACACACAAATTCTGATTCTGGTACCTCGAATACAGGCACGAGAAGCTGCCCTACCAAGAATTCATGCTTTAGGATGTTATGAGGGATGTCCAATAGGGATCCAATCGCTGGCATGGCGTCTACTGCTCTATTTTTTGCTCTGGGAATCTGCTCAATTGTGATCTCGATAAAGGATTCTTTGAGAGTCTCCACCAGTTTCTTGTATGGAGTGAGCTTATCATCCTTAGTTTGGTACTCACTGTTCACTTGGTTTATTATCAGCTGAGAGTCTCCATATACTTTGAGGGCCATGATATGCCACTGCACTGTTATTCTGAGACCTATGGTTAAAGCCTCATATTCTGCAATGTTTTTGGTGCAGGGAAATGCCAATTTATATGATCTTGGTATGCAGTCCCCTTGTGGGGTGATAAAGAAGACACATGCTCCTGATCCATGTTGCGTGTATGAGCCATCAAAGTAATTTTTCCAGTGGTAAGCTATGTTGATGTTGAAGATGGATTCATTTGGAAACTCTGAGATGGGAGGATTCTCTGAATAGATTGGTGCTTCTACAAGCTAATCTGCGATGACTTGGCCTTTAATTGCTTTCCGCTCCACGTATTCAATGTCATACTTTGATAGTATCATGACCCATTTAGCCATCCTTCCAATGAGCACTGCTTTTGACAGTAAGTACTTGAGAGGGTCGATTTTGGCAACGAGTTTTATTCTGTGTGCCAGCATGTAATGTCTGAATTTTTGTGAAGTGAACACTACTGCTAAACATGCTTTTTTGATGAATGAGAAATTTAACTCATGCCCAACCATTGTCCTGCTGATATAATATATGGCCCTTTCTATCTTGTTGTCGTCGTGCTGAGCTAGAAGAGCTCCAAGGGCTGCTATTGTTGCTGACACATAGAGATTTAATGGTTTTCTTGGGATTAGTGGCATTAGGATTGGTGGTGTAAGTAGATATTCCTTGATCTTATTGAAGGCTTCTTCACCCTTGTTATCCCACTTGTATGCTACTCCCTTGTGAAGTAGGTGAGAGTATGGATTATGTTTATCTGCCAGCTGTGCCACGAATCTTCGGATGGGCTGAAGCTTGCCTTGGAGACCTCTTAATTGTTTCAATGTTTTGGGTGCCTCCATCTCAAGGATTGCTTTTACTTTTGCTGGATTTACCTCAATACCTCTCATTGAGACTATGTATCCTAGCAACTTTCCTGATTGTACACCGAAGACACACTTCTTTGGATTTAATCGGACCTTGTATTTGTCCAGCCTATCAAAAATGGCACTTAAGGTTGCTATGTGATCCTTCCTCTTTCTGGATTTGGCTAGTATGTCATCGACATAATCTTCAACAGTTTTATGGATCATGTCATGGAAGATTAAGGTCATGGCTCTTTGGTATGTTGCTCCTGCATTCTTCAAGCTGAATGGCATCATATTCCAGCAGTAAGTCCCCCATGGACAAGTGAAGGTTGTTTTGTGTTGGTCTTCTTTAGCAGTCATTATCTGGTTGTATTCTGAGAAACCGTCCGTCAAGGAAAGCATTTCATGTCCCATCGTCATGTCTACAATCATGTCAATGTTGGGCAACGAGAAATCATCTTTTGGACATGCCTTGTTCAAGTCCCTGAAATTTGTGCAGATTTTGATGTCCCCATTGGGTTTTGAGATAGGCACCGGGTTTGACACCCATTTTGGATAGTCTATTGGTCAAATGAATCATGCATCCAATAGCTTCTTTAGTTCCATTTTGACTAGCAGGGCGATTTGAGGGTGCATTTTTTTGATCTTTCGTCTAACGGGTTTTGCTTCAGGATATACTGCTAGGTGATGAACTACAATTTATGGATCGAGCGCTGGCATGTCTACATAGCTCCATGAAAGTTAACTTGTCTCTCTCTTAAGAAGGATGCTAGGAGTTCTTGTTCTTCTGATAGTAATGATTCCACATAGAATGTGATGTGTGGGGTCTCCTTTGTTCCTAGATTAACTAGATTGCAATTTTCTACTAGGACTGCTAATTTTTCCTGATGAAGAGCTCTGAAAGGAAGATTGAATCCCCCATCCTTAGGTGCCTCAGAGAGGTTTTCACTGTTGGATGCATGCTTTCTTTTTACTTTTTTCATGTCGGAGAGTGCCACAATGTGGTTTTCACTCAAGGACTTAGATATTATTCTTAGTTTCTCACTTTTGTGAATGAGGGATTCAATCATTTCCCCATAATAGGCTTGTGTGTCTAGCTCAATGATGAATCATGTTTTGTGATCCCCACATGGAATGTTATCCTGTAGTCCCATGAATTCTGAGAGCACCTCATTGTTTTCAAATGTGTCAAGAACTGGTGGTCCTCATTGGTCATAATCGATGAGTTGGGGGTAAACTAGGCAGATTTCATGATTTTGATTGTCTGAATCAAAGGATAAGGTGCTAATCATGAGAAGGGTGGTATCCTCGAAGAGCCTAATTGGTGTTGGGGGATCCTTGTCGTCATCACTACTAGATCGGTTAACGTAATGAATGTGAAGTTGTCTAAGACTCGACCTATAGATATGGGTAAGCGAAGTTTGGCTGCAGATAGCTGAGGAGGATTATTGACCTTTCTAACTGGAGGACTTCGGCCACGTATGGTTATACTTGGAGGGGTACATCCAAGGCCAAGATTTCTCATTCGCGTCTTTGGAATGATAGGTATTATAAGCTCATTTTCATTTTTTCCAAGTCTCTGGTTTCTATCATAACCCATTGCAAGCATCATTTGCAAACCTTTGCTTTTGTCATCCATTGGTAGATTGGTTGCTGGTCTATCATCTTGGTATAGGAGATGAGATGGGTCCTCCTCTATGACTTCATGACCAAGATCTCCCCAACTTTTGAAGTTGGGATATTCTTTAGGGCATTTTTGAGATGTGGAGGCTTCGTTTGATTCTCGAGGCGATCTCATTGATCGGTGTCTTCGATTACGGAGAATGGTTCGGGATCTCCATGGATGGTGACCTCTTGTCCTTCATATGTGAATTTGACACATTGATGGAAATTTGATGCTACAGCTTACGTGCATGGATCATGGGCGTCCTAGGAGAATGTTATAGGGTGAGTCAAAGGTCCTAGTGGACACGACAATTGGTTTTTCGATAAGCCCTAGCGAATAGGGATTTTGAAGTTGTACTGGAACACTCTTTCTTGATCATCATATGCTTTGATTGTGATACCTTTTCCTTTGTCAATGGAATCCTCTGAGATTTTTAACTACTTAATGAGTTTGAGGGAACAAATATTCAAGCCTGCACCTCCATCCACCAAGACTCACTTGACTTTACTTTTTTGCACTGGGACCTCTAAATGGAGTGCACAGTTATGAGATGGTTGAGCGGGAAAGTCTTGATCAAAGAACATAAGGAAATTCGGGGTAATGATATTTCTGACCATAGCTTGGAATTGTTCCGCATCAAGATCTGCAGGGATGGTGGATGAAGCCAATGCTTCCTCAAGGATTTTCTTGTGGGCGGATGAGATTTTTAACAACTCCATGATGGATATTTGTGCTGGCATTCTTTTTAGCTGATCAAGGATATTGTAACCATTGGGAACAGATCTTGAATTGGTCATGAAAGTTCTGTTTGGTTGAGATGATCCTACGATAGTAACTTTTCCACCTCTTGTGGTGACTCCACAATCAACTTGAGCTCCTTTGATAGTGATTACTGTGCAGTATTCATCTAGGGAGGCGACGACAGCTTCATACACATGATTCACATTTTTGAAGGTGCCTTTCCCCTTATTAGTGTTATTGTTCCCTTTATTGTTATGCTTAGGCATCAGATTTGTGTATATTTTGAGATTTTGATTCCCTGTTGACTGTTCCACATTTATGATTCTTTGATCGATGAGATCTTGGACTATGTTCTTTAGTCTCATGCAGCTGTTCGTGGTGTGCCCTTTGATTTTGTGGAAGTTGCAGAGCTGATTTTCGTTGTACCAAGGAGGTTTAACATCTGGTTCTTGGTAGTTCTCGTAGGTGGGAATCTTGATGAGGTTTTCGTTTAATAATTTCTTCATGATGACTTTGAGTGGTTCCCCAAGAGCAGTGTATTTCCATTTGGTGAAGTTCTTGTTTCGTTGGGGAGGTCCTCTTTGGTCATTGACGTTATTGATTGCTTGGTTGTTTGGTTGTTGTGTTGTTGTGTTTGTTTGATGATGGTTTTGGATTTGTTGTTGTGGTGCGGGTGTTTTTGTCGAGGGGCACTGATGACAACTTTGGCATTGACGACACCATCATTGGTAATATTTTTGTTTCTTGCCCATTTGCGAGGTTTGTCATTGTAATTGGTAGGTGGGTGATTGTTCTGTTGTTCAGGATATGGAGTTGATACTCTAGGTTGTGTCATAAGGGATCGTTCGATGCTGAGCACCTTAGAAATCAATTGGTCATACGTGGTGATCCCTTGGACCTTGATATGGAATGCCAAGAGGTCGTCAAGGTTGGATATGATAGTACATACTTGTTGTTCCTTGGGCATGACCCATTTACTCTGATTGGCCTTGGATTGCCATCATTGTAGGAATGAAGCAAATGATTCATTCTTACCTTGTTTCAAAGCCGATAGTTCTTCAAGACTAACATCCATGATGATATTGCATGTGTAGTTTTTGATGAATGCATCTATGATTTATTGGAATGTCTTGATGCCTGTGGGTAGGTGAGAGAACCATTCCATGGCGTGGCCAACCAAACTCCTAGGAAATAGCCGCATTAGATAGGTATCATCATATGCAACTTCCATGCAATGAACCTAGAATTCCTTGATGTGATCTTCAAGGTTTCCTATCCCATGGTACTTATCAAATTTGGGGATCTCAAATCCCTTCAGGAATGGTTTCATCACAAGGCTCTGGTCGAATGGATAAGGACACAAGTTACTAGATGTTCTTGTGGTTCACCCTGATTGAAGATTGAGCACTTGTTGTGAGAGTAACCTGATTTGTGTTGTCACATCATTTTGTGGATCAAGAGGTGGGATGAAAGTGTTCTTAGATGGTTCATTGGTGGGTGTGATGGGTGGATTGGTTGATGGTATTTTCACATTTTTTTGAGCCATGTATGCTTGCACTTGCTATTGTATGAACAACGCTTGTTGTTGTTCTTGTTGTTGTTGCGCCAGGATTGCCTGTTGTTGCACCAACAACGCTTATTGTTGCACCAACAATGCTTGTTGTTGCACCAACAACACTTGTTTTTGGGATGCTAATTGGGCCGCTTCTTGCTGCTCTTGGTATTGTTTTATTGCTTGTTGATATGCTTGTAGTTGTGCTTCTTGTTTTTGTGCAAGATACTACACTTGTTCCTGTGCTTGTTGTGCTTGATATTGAGCGTGTGCCTAAGCTTGAGCTTGTGCTTGGGCTTGGGCTTGGGCTTGGGCTTGTGCTTGTGCCGCTTGTTGTTGCAATAAGATTTGGTCTTGAGAAACCTTTTGTGCTTGTAATGCGGCTTGGGATACTTGGGCAGCTTGCACAGCTTGAGCGGCTTGTTGAGCAACTAATTGCGTGGATTTTTTCTTTTGTACTTGCAAGAATGCCTTTTGATAAGCATCTTGCTGAGAGGCTTGCAATGCCATACTGTATTGGCTTGATATATTGGATCTTGGTGGTGGTGGATTCAGAATGGTGCTTGTTGTGGTGGTGAGAGGTGTCGTTGTGTTGGTGATTAGGGTTTGGTTGGTGGATGGTGTGATCGATGTGGATTTGATCTAAGATAAATGAATCATTGGGATGGAATTGGGATGGTGTGGTGCAAATGAAAATGATCTGATAAATTAAATAGTCATACTCATATGAAGTTATAGGGAGGGTTTTTGCGTTTAATGCTTGAAATGATGATGATGATGGATCATTACAGGATCATGGAAAGTGAGAGAGGTATACTTATGTAATGGATTTTGGGGTATGTTTGTTGAAAATGGTGTTTGCATCCAAGTCTTGATTATTGACAAGGGGGTGTGTTTGAATAGCATTAAGAAATGCACTTCCCTTATTAACATTAGGTTGAGTTGGAGCAATAGGTGTTGTGATTTGCGGGATGTTTTGAGTGATGCTTTGGGATGGGGGTGTAGATGAGATGGGGAACATGGATGAAATTGGAGGCATGACCTCTAAAGATGGTTCCACTATAGAGCTCATGTCAAAATCAGAAGGTAGTTTGGCCCCTTGTTTTGCTAGTTCGAGCATGTATAGTGAAGGGTTGAGCCTCATCATGATATTGATGATCTTATGGTTCTCCGGATTTTGGATCATTTCGGTGATTTCCTCGCGTGAGATCCCAAAGGTAAGTTCTTCTTCTTGGTTTTCCTCTTGTGGATTTTGTGATGATGAGAGAAATTTATTCAAAGGATTGCTTGATTCAACGGGATTCATTTCGGAGTTTGTTTGGCTTAGGTCACTTGAAGCGGCTGTTTCTTTGTTGGCTTCCATGTTCTTCTTGTGTTGAGATCTAGTCTGCACCATAAAATAGGGATCAATTTTTCAAGAATATGGGAGATGAATCTCCAATTCTTTGGATTGATATATCTATAGGTACAAAAGGGGAAATTTTAGGATGATTCCAAGATCAAAGGATGATACTGATATGGATGTAAGATGGGTGTTTGATGGATGATTGGAACTCTTTGAGAAAATCTTGAAGGGTATGTTAAACTTTTAGGACTTGATTTAGGATTGATTTGTTTTTGGATTCGGATTTTGGTGAACTCATGAACTCTAAGAGGTTAGATGTTGTCCTAGAGTTAAATCGTTCACAACATGATAATTTGTCTAGGTGTGAGAAGAAGGATTCATCTAAACACCCCTATCCAAACAAGATGGTTTTGATAATGGACTCCTAAATCCCAAGATGTTGGATATTTATCAAGGGATAAATTTGTTCACAAGTTTTGATAATTTGATCAAATATGTGGAGAAGGATGCATCTACACACATTCAATCAAACAAGGTGATTTTTGGATTGATTTCAAATGATTTTCCCAAAGTTTAACATGAAGGATTTTTTCCAAGACTTTCGAAGAGTTGATGATGAGATGTTTTTGGTTTTGATGTTCGAAGATGGATGAAGGCTTGATTTTGATCCTAAGATGTACCTAAAAAGACACTTTGTTTACTAGACCTCGGTATTGAAGAACATATGATACTTCTAAGGACCTCTATAACTAAGAAGTGGTTCAAATTGAGCATACATTTCCGGATTGTTCAAAGGAATGAGTCTATAGAACCTTGTGAATTTTTTTCTTATTTTTATATGTTGCTTTTGATTGCACTTCCTATTGTATTTCTTGATGACCTTTTGAGTGTCACTCTTAAATTTTGAACTTTGACTCAAGGAATTTCGTTTTGGGATTTTGACTTTCTTGGAAATTATGAGGTTTCAACACATATGAGAGTCAATTTTGTTATCTTTGCTTAGTGAATTTGTTTTACCACAAACACTTCTTTGATTAGGTTTCCAAACTAGATGTCCAATGTCTTAATTTCTTCGAATCCCACAAAGTATGTTATGTGGAAATTTGATGAATTCAAGGCAAGGGTTACCTATTGTTTATCTTTAGTAGGAAAATTGAGATGTAAGTTCAAGTGTTTAGAAACCTCTAAGGATAGAATCCCAAGGGCAAGCAATAACACACAAATTTGGTCAATTTGTATTTGCCTCCTAAAGGGTTTGAAATTTTGATGATGATGTTAAGTGTTTGTTTCCAAATGTTTTCGAAGAAGCAAAGCATTTTGCAACCAAGAGCAATTACAACCTTATGGATATGTAAGACAATATTTGTTGAGTCCCCACTTGGACAAGTCTATCTACACTTATCTTTAGCAAATGGTTAGATTCTTGACCCCACTGGCTCCCCTCCACAACACTCACTTATATGGGGTAGCCAAGCATCAACACCCATGAAACTCCCATGAAATTTTTTCCATTTCTACTAAAGACCGTAAAAGTGTGGGGCGGCTTCAGAACGACTGTTCTTGCACCAATAAATAGATCAAGGATTTTGGCAATTCTAAAACATGGGTTTTAATTCAGAATTTCCGTTTGTAGGAGTTGACCCAATGTGAAGAGAGACCATTGCTACCCTTCTCGTCGGAGCCAACCACGTGATATTGGCGTTTACTCCAATATCCACATTTATATCCCGGCTGAAAATAATCTTGGCTTTAGAGTGTTATCGGTTGAGTCGTTCCCTTGGGTGAGTAATTTTTCCCCAAGGCAGGCCCTCTAAGATAAACAATAGCAAGTAAATGTATTCATAGTTTGATCAACCTTCGTTTAGAAACAAACGGAGAACACATGCAATAGATTTACTCACACTCGCACAATTTGTTGAATTTTAAACCCAAATTGAAGTGTGTATGGGCAATTATTTATGCAACATAATGTCACCAAAAGCCTTTTAATTCTCAAGATCACCATGAGGCGCGAGAGAAGTGCATACGTCTTTTGATGATATTACTTTGTGTACGTAATTGCAAAACAATGCAAACACTTGTTTATTTTAAATCCTCAAAGCAAAAGTGAATTCGTTTTAAAGCACCAAAGTAAGTGCGATAGTTTTCCTTGTTCAATTTTTTAATCCCAAAACAAACTTTAGTAAATTTGAGTCCTAATGTTCTTTTAAAGCCTTTTTGTAACAAGAATTCAAAAGGTTCCTTTTAAAGCCCAAATGAAATTAGTAAGTCCTAAGCATAAAAAAGATGACAAATTTTTCTTTAAGAGGAATAATGAATCCTCCAAGAGTGTTCAACAAACACTAGAGTGTTTAAAAACACTTGTTTTTGTGAAATGACACCATCATGCTTCTTTTCCTTTTCGTCTTTGATCGATCCAACCTACAAGAAAATTAGTTAGATTATGAAAAAATAGAGGTCAAAAAGGTAGAAAACAAACAAAAGAACCATAATTTGGAAAAAAGCACGTGCTTCAAATAAAATTTCATTTCATACTCCCCTCCAGCGGTGCAATCCACGAAGGTGTCATAGTTTGATTTCACCAGCAATGCTATATAGTGTCACTTGCTAGTTAGCATTGCTCTGCAACCAGACCAACGAGCATGAATGCATCACACTTTTGGCCAGCGGTGTAGTTTGGGTTTTTGAAAGATTCTCGCGGGTCAAACAGGTTCAGCGGCAGAATTTGGAATTCAAATTTCTGGGCGGGAAGACTGAGGCATCGCAGTTTGAATTTTTAGCGGTTCCATATAGCAACGTTGAAGAACGAGTGGTGTTGAACAGTGACGCTGAGTTTCTAGTGGTGAAGTTTTCCTGTAGATAAAGAAAAACGTGGGATTTTTGACAAAAATGTGATTAGAAAATGAGATTTCCCTCCTTCTAGCGCCAAAATGTAGAACCCCAATCCAAATACCTACAAAGCACAATAAAAAACACATTAGGAGATCATATGCAAGTAAGAACAAGGATTCCCCATGAAATCCATTATCACAGCTTTAAATAGGAAATAAAACAAGAATGAAATGAAAGAACAAGAAAGTAAGCTAAATCCTATTGAAAGCAATGCAAACTCTTGATCCCATGGGGGAATTGGTAACAATTTGATGTGAAAATTGGCCCTTTCCCAACTCCAATGCTAGCTTTGATGATTTGATGAAGGTTGTGATCCACTTTGATGAAGAATGATGAGTGCTTCAAGACAAAAATCTGCATAACCTAGCTACAAATTCAAAAATATGGATGAAGATTGCTAAATATTTGAGCATAGTAAGTTTACTCAAATTGTGGATGTTAGAATGAGGAGATTAGCCTCTTATTTATATAATTTCAAGTTGAAGAGATGTCCAAAATAGAGCAATGTGGGACTAAATTTCATCTAATGGCAAAGTGCCACTTGTCAACTTGTGATAGGATGGAGGATGTGCAAATTTTGATCAATGTGCCAATAAATGCCAATATTTGAATTTTGAAATTGTTGAAATGACATGTAAGAGGGAAAGAAGGTGCATTGAATGCCACTTGGCTCAAGGAAAAAAGACTTTGGAGATGGATGGCTAAGATCAGATTTCCAAATGAACTTTAAAATGCGGTCATTGATTGTAGGAGAATCAAGATCAACGACTATCACATACCTTCAATACATCGCCAATTCTTTCAAGAGTATAAGGAAGCAACTCATGATGCACTAGATGTATGTGATGCAATGAAAATCTGAAACCTATTGCTTAGGACGTGTGTTGTACTATCACTTCATCACTCATCAAACTTGGAGCCACCACATCACCACCATCACACATCGCACAAAGGTCTTCAACTCTTATTTATAACCATGATGCATTAGAAGCTAGCGATGACCGTCTTATCACCATCTTTAATTCAGGGCCCTTAGATTCCTCTATTTATACCTCATCGCTCATCACAAAAAATCTCCATGCTTATTGTTTCCAAACATTGATGTGAAGAACCCTCACGATGACCGTCAGATGCTTGCCTAGGAATTTGAACCATTGACTCTCTCATCGCAACAAACAAGACCATCATCGAAAGCACCTCAATGACATCATTCACAAAAATGATGTGAATGATGCGTACAATGACCATTAGATTATCTCCACTAAATCTGAACCGTTGAATCACACAAGGAAAACCAAGGCCCTAGGCCCACCGAGACACCTGTCGCCCACCCAATGTCATCACCATCCCATCGGGATGTTGAAGGGACCATCATTAACGTCTTGCTGATATCCATCATTCCCTCCAACAAAAAGATCTTTCCATCCATTGAAATGTCAAAGGGACTGCAAAACAACCCCCTTTGATATTGAATTGTCTCCTCGATGAAGAGATCATGCCACCTATCGTGCATCATGCAAAGGCTTCATTACTTTGGATCTTAACTGCGATGCATTAGAACACCCACGATGACAGTTAGATCACCATCTTTAAATCTGGGTCATTCATAACGCATCATCGCACAATTGACTTGAGCCTTTCAACATGAAACAATGATACAAAGAGTCCACGTGATGTGAAGAGACATATATGCCATCGTGCATCATGGAAGTAAAATACAAAGGCCAAATGAAAATAGCGACAATCAATGCAAAGGAAATGAGTTCATCGCTCATCGCGGAAATGAAGCTGACGAACATTAAGGTTTCAGCAATGGGTGATACAAAGACTCAAGCAGTGGTAATTCGACATATGACTTAAAGTTGTTCATAAAAGGGGGTCGTGCCTAGGTAAATAAGACTTGGGAAAAAATTATTTTCAAGCCTCCTGAACATAATATTTTTGATCAAATATTTAAATTGGGGCTGCGACCAGAAGACATGGGTAAAGAGGTCAGTAAAAACATGACCACCTAAGACATAAGTTGTAACTTAGCCAACTAGGGACTAGGTGTAAAATGTCAATGAGCGAACAAAACAAAAAGTGACAAGAAAAAAGCACTAGGGTCTTAGGAGGGTTTAAACCCATAAGGGTTTTGAAAGCCCTATCTTGCAAGTTTAGAAACCTAATCAGACACAATCGAGGAGTTTCAAAACCTCAAAGACCCAAATTCATCAAAAATAGTCATGGATTTCAACAGGATGCACACATAGGATCTCTCTGATCGGATATAAATGATGTGCATCGAAGGGTGGCATAAAATATGTCAACAAAAGGGTTCTTAAAACCTTATACAAAACAAAAGGCAACATGAAAGATAAGACAAAAAAGCTGCCCCCAAAAAAAAAACACTGATTAAACCACAATCAATCGACCATCAATAAAAAAGTAGCAGACAAAAAAGGAACAAAGCAAAAACTAAAGAAGATTGTTTTTAATCCTCACAACCTCCAAATCTTGATGATGAACTTGTCGTGCATTTCCACGACCTCTTTAATATCCTGCATCGAGACCACATTACCTTTCTTGGTTTTGTTGTGAGTACGCACATTTGACCTAGCCCCGGGATCAATAACCTGTTTCCCCTTTCCAATATCCTCACCCACAACATGCTCCCCCTGTTTAGGAAGAAGGGGCTTACCAGTCTAGTCCTTAGATCTGGGTAAAAGTATAATCCTGTGTCACTTTATAAAGGAATCGACCAACAACAAAAAAACTTTCTAAACTTCGACCACATAAAAGTGGTCTTTATGTTTTGAATTTCAAAATTATGTAAACTAATGAAATGTAGAAATTTTGATGAAGTTTATTCTTGTAATTTTTTAGTTTTTTTTTAAAAAAAATTTGTAGACATCCAAATTTGACCACTCCCACATGGTCAAACTCATCCCCTTCATTCGTCTATTTTATCAATATTAATTAAACGATCTATTTAATTAATATTTCACCTTTTGCCCAAGGTTTCTAAAGTATTTAATTTAATAATTAAATACTTTACCTTTCATCCTTTCCTCTCTAAATTAAATAAATACATTAATTTATTTAATTTAGTCATTTAGCCTTTTTGAATTTAAATCAATTTTAAATTCCCTCTTTTCTCTCTCCTTGTTACATCTTCCATAATCTTCTTTTAATATGGATTAGTTTAAATAATCCATGATTAGGATGTGCACACCCTTAATCAGGAAATTAATGTCACATCCTCCATATTTGGCCACTTGTCTCTAACCCTTCATTAATCTTCTTAATCACTTGTTTGCACAACCTTAATCTAATCACATGCCATCTTTGGTATGTCCTCCAAGTCAACCTTTCATAAGTGATTTCCTTTTTAAGCCTTGACCTCTTCCCCACGTGAATATAAAATTCATATTTATTCATTCAATACATTTATCTTCCCCATGTAAGTTGTTGGGAAATTTTAAATTCTTTCATAGGTCACATCAGTCACATGGGACAAGGACCTTCTTATGAGGACCTTGTCTTATCCCCAAGGTACTCCCCAATCATGTGAATTTAAAATTCACATTTATTCCCCCAACAACTTCTCTCATCCCCATGATGATAAGAGAGGACTTTCTAAAATTCCTCACTTGTCACCACCATCCTCATATGGGGACAAGAACTTCCTTTTTGATGAAATCTTCCCCTAATCCCAAAGTACTTGCAAGTACCTCCACCTCACATGTCCTCTCTCCACATCACCTATCCTTGTGACACCTCCCCTTCCACATGGCGAGATGTGAGGGCTTGTGAGTCCTCAACTCACCATAGCCCTCCATCTTGCCCATGTTGGCAAAATCCTGGCCATTGATTCCTCTAGAGACTCTTCCCTTAAAATGGAATATTTTCTCGCATTCAATTCATTCACAACACACAAAGTCACTCATATCACATTCAAGCAATTCTACTCTCAAACATTCAACTTCAAGCATTTTGCATTCAACCTCCATTGTTGCATTTTGAAGCTTTCATTGCATCCATTTGCATTCATCTATCAAAAAAACCACATCTTTCATTGCATTCATCATCTCATCTAGATCACATTACATAGCATTTTAGTCTATTTTCCATCAAGGAGCATACAACTCATCAACAATCAAAGGGCCAACCAAAATGATCACTTGGACAAGGTATAATCTGTTGTTTATCCTTATTTTGTTCAAGTCAACTTAGGCTAATCTCGAGGTGTTGTTGTGTTGCTTTCTCCTTTGCATTTCTTTGTTTTTGCATCTTTTAGGTTTAGTAAATAATGTTGCACACAATTTTCATTACTTTTTTATCAATTTAAAAATAGATTTTGGAATGTTGAAAATTTTAGAAAAAAACAACTTCAAGGGCCATCAAGAAATAAATTGAAAAAAACTTCATTTCTCCCTAATTTTTTTTCTCCAAATAGGTAACTTCAATATCTTGTGCATGGAAAAAAATTCAAATTTTGATGTATATTTTTATCGTAATAACGTTTTAAAGTCAAACTTATCAGAATTTGACAATTTTCACAGCATCACAACTATTGTCTATTTTTAATCATTTTCAAAAAAAAATAAATTAAACCCTTTGAAGAAGACTCTCCTCTTTTGCCCCATATATATATATATATTTTAAATTAATATGTTTTACTATTTTTAAATTTTAATTAGCCTCTTTTTTAACTTTAACAACCTACTTGCATTATTTTTAAAATAAAATATATTAAAACTAATCAAAATATTAAAAAAATTACATATTTGGATTCACCATTTCGAGCTCTGCAAAAGGGTATTTTTCTTTTTTTAAAACATCATTCTGATTGAAGAAATACTTAGTTGAAGTTGAAAGTTTCATAAAATTCTGAAAAAGTTGAGTTGGCTGCTAACTAGGATGCCAACTAGACAGTTTTGGCTAAAAGAGTTTCGGCCGAAACCCTTTCTATAGAAACCCCACACATAAAATAAGCCAATTTCAAAGTGGAAAAGGGAAAAAAAATTTATTTTTTTGGTTTCGTGCCAAGACCTATTCAACTAAAACCTTGTGTGCCGCGTATATGCCACATGATTTCGGTCGAAACCTATTCAGCCAAAACATTTCCGGCCAAAAATATTTCGCTCGAAACTATTTATTTGGCTGAAAGTGTGACACAGTTTTGTGCTTTTACCCCTTTCTCATTTAAGAGCACTAGTCCCTCCGCCGTGGTCTCAAGAGAATCCTTGCTGAGATTGTCCAAAGTATTGAGATCCTTACGAACTTTCAGGAAGTTCTTCTCAAGGGCTGCAATTCTAGGGTCGTGATCCATTTTAAGCTTAACAAAGTCCTCCGCCATTTGGTTAAGAGTGAAATTCATGGTCTTAACCATATTAAAGACCGAGTTCAACTCCCTAGTGCTTCTCAAAGTAGAGATCTTGCACCTAGCAATTGTGTCGCACTTACCATGCAAATTCTACACTTCTTGAAGGAGCCACATAAATAAGTTGAAAAAGACATCCAAACCCTCCTTCACCAAACTAGAGGCCTGGTTAATATCCATCGTTTCCCAATTCAAATCCATCCCTTGTTGAGAGCCCACATGAAGCTCTTCACCCAGATTACCAATAGGAGGAACAAACTGCTCTTTACCTTTACCTTCAAAAAACAAAACAGTAGGGGATGCACCAGATCGACAATATTATTAGAAGCCTTAACTTCCCCCATTGCAGGGGCCTTCTTAGCCTCACCCTAAAGTGTTTTTAATGTATTCATGTAATTTGGATTAAGTGAATTTTATTTGTGTTTTTAATTTATTTTAAGTTATCCCTAAAGTGTTTTTAATTTATTCATGTAATTTAGATTAAGTGCATTTTATTTGTGTTGATATTTTAAATTTGATAATGCCACATTTAATGCAAACCCAAATTTGCACTTGTGGTGAACTTTAAAAGGAGTTTAAATATCCCCTCTTTTAATTTTTGGGTGAAAATATTTTAGTTGGACAATTACCTACGGGGTTGGTACCCTTTGAGATTTATATTCTGAGTGTTGGATAATTTAGGCACTCAACCTCCTTTAAAAGAATCTGTCATTGTGAGGCATGTAAGACGTTAAGTGCGGGATTGTAATGTCAACATGCTTAAGTCTTCCTATAAACTTTTGTATAGGTGAAGTGTTTAGTACACTCCTCTTCACTATGTACCTTACCCATGTGGGTGCATATGAGAAGGCATGGGTTGCATTGGTGTTTTGTAACATGTGGTTGTATGTACAAGAGAAAGGCCATGAGTCCCCATTCCATTGGATGAGGATAGATGACACAACACCCAACCTAAGCTATCATCTTTAGCTTTTGGAAGCTTAATTGGATTATTAGTTTCATTATTGAATCTATCTTATGAGGTAGGCTTCATCTCTTATATGTTTATGTGTTTATTCTTTATCTTATTTGTTTATCGATCACTTTAAGACGACCGAACAAGCACCCATCATTAGATCTTAATCATCAAAGTACCTACTATTCAATTGACATTTAAGTTGTGTGATATTTATTTTCTAAATGCTCATTAACTTTTTGCTTAAATTAAATAGCTTCATTCCTTCATAATTGACATTCCAAGCTCACCTCAACCATGCATTATACTTTAGTGGGTGGCACATGAAAGTAGGCTAGTGGCTCAAGCTTTTGAGCATGAAAGTCCATCACCATGTGCTCATTGTAGTATTTTATCCTCGCTACACCTACTATTTGACGGGATTTTAGTGATTTGATCTTTAGCAACTAAGTTAATGTTACCCTTTGACTGAAGATTGACAATCAAAGTCTATTGTGTGATGTTTGAGGCCTTTAAACTTACAAATTCATCCACATGACAATATGTAGACCAATTATAAATTGACACATAAACAAAAGATATTATAGACTAGTGAGATACCACCATGCAAAAAGAAGCCTAAGTACTTTTCAAACCATCACAAAGGATATCATTTAGTTCCACCACATATTGGCATAGCTAATGGAACCATATACACATATCATTATTCCAATAATAGGCACAAGGATGTATAGTGGCCAAACCACTTGAATATGTTTCCAAATTAACCACTATGCATTGACTTGAATGCTCATGGTCTCCGCTAAGTATGCCTTGTGGTGCTATTCCCATTGGGTGGAACCTACTCTTACGCTGTCGCCATATGTACAACGTGAGAGCCTATGTGTGGGTCGGCAAAGATATTTCTGCACGTCAAAGACTTCTCCATGGACCCTCTACAACCACGTCTCACTGAACCATGCTCTTTTTGTTAGATCCGCAACCTTGCTCACCGTGCAATTAGCTTTCAGTTCCCTGACTTTAGCTCCTATTTTGACATGTGTTCACACTTCATATAGAATTTGATGGCTTGGCTTCTTCTAAAATTACTCCCCACACTCGTTATGGCCCATCTTATGGTCTTTTCTTCATGCCACTGTCTTAAACCATGCGTGGATGTTTCATGGAAAAATTCTGAACACTTTGGCACCTATCCATGAATGATAGACGTATACCTAACAAGGAGACACCAACTACCCATGTGGGTTTGAGTTTCTTAAGCAAAGAATCTGTGGGTTTGAGTAAACATAAGGACAAGAATACATATTGTAAAATTGATTTTACACAAGAGGTTTTCCAAGTTGTGTGGGCATAGACTTAGCTCTAGAAATATGAGAAAATGAGTAGATCGACATAGGGATCAAATGGAATTACAATGAGAGTAAATACTTGAATAAAAGGAAAATTTGTTGGGAAAATAAATGTATTGCAGATATGATATTGATAAGGTCAAAATGATACAAATAAAAGATGTTTAGATTTATGAGCATATATGAAATGGTTTGTAGATCAAGAATATGAGTCTCTTCTAGTATATTATACATTCCATCTTTGATTGTTACTAATTGATCATTATTTCTCACAAAGAGTGTTTTAACAAATGTTATATCATTTAAAATATGTTTCTTTAGGGAATGTGATATTAGCCTTGTCTTTTTATGTAGATATTCATGCATAAGAGGATTTTGAAGATGGTAAGGTTTAGTTTGAGAGTTTAAAAAGTCTTATTCAAATAAGTAAATGACGAGATATTGAAGAGACAAAATAAATGATAAAAGTTATACAGAGTTTGCTTGACATATGATTCAAAAGTTAAGGGAAAAGTTATGAAGGTGATACTATATTTAATGAAAACCTTATTTGGTGAAGATCCTTGTTTCTACAAGAAGATTAACATGAGAAAACTATCCAAAAAAATAAAATAGACAACTAAATAAATAAACATGCTAAGAAAAACCAAAGGTTGAGACACCTTTTTCCTAACACAAAATCCAATTAAGGTATCATTTTATAATGAAAACATGATGAAATTTATAATATATCATCAAATAAAAATATAGAGACATGGACATGTTCACAACACTCATAATATGTTAAGTTCAAACCATTATGATGATTGGACATACAATCAATTTTGCACAACTCTATTTCTATTGGCTAGCTCAATTTCACTTGATTGAAACTACACGTGAGCAAAAATAATTGTCCCACTCCAAATTATAGAAACACATGAAAAATACTTGAAAAATATAGAAAACATAAAAAAAGATATTTTTAGTTGATACAAGCGTGCTCTTCGTCCTAGGATGATCTACATCATAATTGGATTCATACTTTTGGGATGGATTGTTTTGTCATTGCACATCTTACATGCATTTATTGTGGAGATGTAACTATATTATGGCTACTTATATTCTATTTGGAACTACATTGAAAATAGAGGCAATGATCCATTAGACATGGATATTCCTACTAATATGACATGATCAATTGGCGAATATGTGCATCAAATTAGGATTTTCTTATATCCCACCCTTTGTGATTTCTAGGAGGAAATCTAATATAATGGGATGGGGATGTAAGGCCTAACCATATTTGTGA
This sequence comes from Sequoia sempervirens, assembly GCA_007258455.2. Lineage (NCBI taxonomy): Eukaryota > Viridiplantae > Streptophyta > Pinopsida > Cupressales > Cupressaceae > Sequoia > Sequoia sempervirens. The sequence continues at coordinate 163,915,947 of VDFB02000363.1, read as the reverse complement.
CCCTAGTTGCACTCAAATTCTCTTGTAGTATTAGGTTGTCATATATGGTTATTCAACTTAGTAGATGATATTAATTATCTTTTCATACAATTGTTAAATTGAATGTGGATAAAGAAACATAACCTAGTTGCATGACTTAATTTGGATCTAATGAATAAGGTAGAAGTTTATGTTATTATATCTTCTAATCAATATGAATTGTCTTTATATGGTTACCTTCCTCAAGAATGAGATTACATCGATTGTATTCATGAACTAATTAATTTTTGAGATGACTTGAATATTTAGCCTAGTGATGTTTGAATTTTCATATGATGCTTTGAATAATTCTCATATTTGTAAAATCTACATAATTATTAATTGTCTCTACTAGATATATGCAATATTCCAATGAACCCAATTAACCCTAAGCAATGAAAGTGTTAACCCTAACATAGGAAGGACTCTTATTAAGTGAATTTGATTATATTAGGGATGCATATCATCTTGATAATTATAAAAAGCTTGCATAAAACTATTTAAGTAAATTGGACTAGTGAAATGGGATGTCATTGGATAAATCAATTTGAGTCTCATTTAGATGAATTATGAAAGTTTCACAAACATGAATATGAAGGTTAGATGAAGTTGATATGACTAGATTTAAATATTAAATTATTAATTTAATGTGATAATGTTTTATGAAAATTTGATATTGACTATTGCAATGTACATGAGTATATGTTGTGGATTTAACAGTTTTGAGACACTTTTTATACTAAATATTATGATGAGTCATAACCACTATGCATGCAATTGATCTTAATTATTGTAGGTGAAATGTATGATTTTAATCTTTTATTTTTGGTAACATATATTTTGGATCGATTGAAATGTGCATCGTGCGTACATGTATATTAATTGATTGGTATTAGGAGAATTTGAGTGTGAGAATAGAGCTCTTGAGAGCTTTTGGCATTGAATGTGTTTTGAAGAATTTTAGAGGATTCTTGGTGAAGGGAAATGGATTACCTTGAAGGGTGAAGAAAAAATATTCAAGCAAGGAGAGCCTTCTTCGTTGTTGAAACTATCTAATGATCCAAGCTTCATCTCTCATTTCTTTCTATTTTTGTTCTTGCTCTCATAGTGTATGAGAGATGAAAGATTGGTCAATTACTCTTGTGGAATTTTGAATGTGTTAGAATGTGATTTTGAGTAGTTGAGATCTTTTGTGTGTTGTTGAGCATGCATGCTCTCTTTTTATAAGGAGTGTTGAACTCACTTCTCTCTTCCCTCCATTGTTTATTTACTTACATATATGTGTGTCATCCTTGATCTTAAATTTATGACTATATGTATACACCTAGTTTTAGTTGATCTCTTGGCTTGGGAGATGGCTAGAGCTTTGTATGGCTTGATAATGCCATGTTTGAAGGGTGGACAACATGCTGCTTACTGACCCATTCACACTTGAAGTGGGAGATTTGAGATTTCTGCATAGGTGAAATTCTTATCATTTGAAGAATGTTATATTATCTTGAAATATAAATATAAGATACAAATATATTTCATTTAAATGATTTTTGTATTGAATTCAATGTAGAAAAGAAATAATCCTCTTAAATTATATTGTTAAATAAAAAAATTGATATATTATAAAAAAATATTTTAATTTGAAAAAAAACAACCATAAAATCCGACTTATTATAACTAATTATTAACAAATTAATAATAATATATTTACTAACAGATCATACTTTATATCATCCTGCATGCCGGCTCCCATTGAACCCCACAAGATCTGCAAATAATTAAAACATGGCACTGACATATCTTTCAAACTAATAAGATTATAACTTTTAAAAGTCTCAGACAAATAGAATATATGTTTCATTCACAAAAAGTCACAAAGAAATAAAATCTCCGATGGAATCATTTTGGATCACATGTTTGGCTCTGGTTTGTAACTAGGAAAATTCTAAAGAATGTTTAGGAACCATGATATTATTCCAATCTCATGGAATTATTCAAGACAGGTGAACTTTGTGAGCTAAGGGATGGAACCTCTGGGAGAAACTCAATTTTACTCGGGGACTTCAGTTAACCTCTGATTTTAAAGAGAAATGCATTACCGACTGTACTGTTGACTCATGTATTCATATAACTAGGATCTAGATCTAGATGTATTACCCTTCCTAAGGGTAGGAGTTGCAGGCCTAGGGATGACCACATCTGTCAAACTGCACATGATGGTCATCCATCTGGACTGAATATGGGAAGGAATCCGAACTCTTGGAGACCTTGAATTCTCATTCTTACATGAAACCTCTTTAGCTATCAATGATTTCTCATGATGTCCCACAGATTTCTTACGATGGTCCACATATTTCTTATCAGGAAGAGATCCACCATTAATAAAAGTGGTCTGCAATTGCTTGCAGAGTGTCCCCATCTCATATGGGTTCAACAAAGAGCTCTCATGGGATTCCATCATCAGATCAGTCTCGTCCATGAAAATGCTTGCTAACCCATCACAAGAATTTGAACTAGTACCCCTTTCCAATAGGGGAAATTTGATTTTTATCGAGGATTTCTTATTGAGGAGTCCCATGGCTTCCAACTTGAACCTCGAAGGCCCTACGCAACTTCTTCCTCTTCTTGTTATAACTATGGCATTAGACTCTTTTACAAATTTACAAGATTCTTTCGATATGTGCAGATACCAAGCCCAAGCCGCAGATTTAACACACTCCTTCCCCTCCCCCACCTCTTCTTTTCCTTCACCTTATTTTCCTTCATAGTTCTTAGTGAGGATGTTAACTCCCCACTAAGCTATAAGATAAGAGGAGATACCTTACTCAAGAATGGTTCTGGCCAACCAACAACCTTCCCAAAATAAGACTGAAGAATTACGTTATAGAAATTGTATCTCACAATAAGAGTTTGGAAGATTTCAACCCTTCCTCAATAGTTGAGATTAGAGATGAAGCTATCATATTAAGAATGGTTTAATTAAGATATTTATTTTTCATATATGAATTCAAGTATATTAAGGAAAAAGAAAGAAATCTTCAAATTAATTGGGTCAACAAGTCTTCATTAATATATGAAAATCTTTAATCCCAAGGCCACCTTATCCTTGCTAACAAATATTTTGTTCCAAAATACCAAAAGAAATTTAAAGTGGTCTCTAGAACCTTCTCAAAGAAATTCCCTCATTATATAATTAATTTTACTAATTATACTACTAGGAGTATGAAGAAGGGAGAAGAAATAGACATGATTATCCTAAAAAATATATTTGAGAAGAACTAAACTACGAGCAAAAGATAGTCATTAACCTTTCCAACCATTCTAAATCTTTCCAAATCTATCCAAAATACAATTCCATTGAGATTTAGTATTCTTAGAGTAGAAAGTGGGAAACCAAGGTAGGAGTTACAAAAATACCCTTTTATAAAATAAAGACATCTAGAAAGAAAATATTGTTTGATATTCCAAACACTGAGAAAGAAAGTCATGTATTTAACTCTATTCACAAGCTAGCTTGAAGCTTATTCATATTTTGATAAGATGTCTCTTATTTTCCTCTTAGAAATAAAGGGGTTAACAAAAATCATAGCATTATCCATTCTATTGGCAATAATCTTTGAAATGATTATCTAGATACTATTGTAGAGAGAAACATGTCTAAAATATTTAGCCTTAAGAGAACCATTCTTTTTGGAGATAAAGGGTTGATTTAGATTCTATAGATTCGTGAACCACTTCAAGGATATCTTCATCTAGAATATTCTAGAAATGTTCAAACAAAAAAGCAAGATAACCATCAAGTATCTTCATCAATTTCAAAAATAACATATCAAACTTTTTCTAAGAATATTTTTATCATTAAGGTTTATTTTCCTTCAAGCCAATCTTAGAAGGAATAGAATAAAGGAATTGATTTTACTTTGCTCCCCTATCCACTTCTTCCTTTGGTGAATAATGGAGACCACTAAGGGATGAAGAAGATTATGAATTATTAAACTTCAAACAAAGAAAGTGATATTTTCAATTGAATCATGACCTAAAATAAAAAAATTATTAAAGCATGAAGCGTACACAAAAGAGGTAAAATAACCAAACATAACACAAGATGGAACTGCACTTGAAGCAAAGAAAATTGTACCTCAACTAAAACATGACTTGGAACTAAACCAAGCAAGCCAAAACTCCAAAAGACCTAAATCAAGATATTGAAAATAAGAGTACTATATTTTCTTCAAGGAAATAGGATGTATTTGCAAGCAACAATAGACCTCATTCTCTATTTGAGACTAAAATCGATATCTTTTCCAAGAAGATAAAAACCTTTAAGTTTTTCTTAAAGACTAGAATAAATTTTCTTTTAAAACTTTTTCATAAGAAAAACAATCTAGAAAATAGAATGGCTGAAATTTAAATAGCCAATCAAATTGGTTTAGTTTCTAAGTTACTCTTTGGTGCTATCCCCATTGGGTGGACCCTACTCTTACGTTGTCGCCATACGTACGACGTGAGAGCCTATACCTATTTGTGAGTCGGCAAAGATATTTCTGCACGTCAGAGACTTCTCCATGAACCCTCTACAACCACGTCTCACTGCACTATGCTTTTTTTGTTAGATCCACAACATCGCACACAGTCCAATCACCTTTATCTCCTGTTTTGACATTACTATTCAGGTAGAATTTGATGGTTTGGCTTATTCTAAAAATTACTCCCCACACTCGTCATGGCCCATCTTATGGTCTTTTCTTCATGCCACTCTCTTAAACCATGCTTGGGTGTTTCATGGAAAAAGCCTCTAACAGTTTGGCACCTGTCCATGAGTGATAGACTTGTGTATCCAACATGGAGACACCAATAACAATTGTAAAATTAGAGACAAGCAATTGACATCGTTATTTAACATGGTTCACTATTAAATGGCCGCATTCACAAAGGAAAGCAGGTCACTCTGTTTTATTGATTAACAACAAACTTCGTTACATTGTTTTCAGCAACCTCAAAAGGAAAAATAAAAATGAGTTATCTTCAACTAGGTGAAGAGGCGTGGGAAGAGGAAAATGAAAGGGCGGTGATGGTTGGACTTCACTTCCAACAATCTCCCACTTGAAGTCCAAACCATACTGCTATCCCCACTTTCCTTGAAGATCAATGTTAATTACAATACCAAGAGAAGCTCTGCTGAATTCAAGCTTGTCTTTTGGCACAGATTTTGTGAAAACATCTACAATGTTATAATTGGTATGAATCTTCTCCAACTTGAGTTTTCTACCTTCAATGACACTTCAGACTAAATGATACTGAAGCTCAATATGCTTAGTGCGATTATGAAAAGTTGAATTCTTCGCCAAATGAATAGCACTATTACTATCACTAAACAAAGTGAAAACTTGTTGTTTTGAACCCAACTCTCCCAATAATTTCTTCAACCATAACATTTCTTTAGCTCCTTCAGTCATTGCAATGTATTCTACTTCGGTAGTGGAGAGAGAAACTACTTGTTGCAATCTGGAAACCCAACTGATCATTGCCCTTGCAAAAGTAAACAAATATCTGGTGGTAGAACGCCTTTTGTCCAAGTCACTAGCCATGGACCAGAATCAACATATCCTTGCAACTGAGCATCTTTAGCTTTGAACCTCAAAACATAATGTGAAGTGACTTTAAGATATCTCATAATCCATTGAACTACTTGCCAATGAGTCTTACCTGGATTACTCATGTACTTGGGCTAACTACTTCCATTGCATGAGCAATGTTCGAACATGTACAAATCATCGCATACATAAGGCTCCCAACTAGAGAGGAATAAGGCATGTGTTTCATATAGTCTTTTTCTTCTTGTGTCTTGGGACACATTTTGGATGACAATCGAAGTGATCAACAAGGGGTGTGCTTACAGCCTTAACACCTCTCATATTAAATTTGTCCAAGACCTTATCAATATAATTTTCTTGTGACAATTTGATCTCTTTTTTCTGCCTATCCTTGGCTATTGTCATGCCAAGCATTTTCTTCGCAGATCCCAAATTCTTCATATAAAATTTATTGGCCAATTTTAGAAATAGAGGGGTTAGCAAAAATCATAACATCATCCGTTCTATTAGCAATAACCTTTGAAACTATTGTATAGATACTATTGTAGAGAGAAACATGTCTAAAATATTCAACCTTGAGAGAACCCTTCTTGTTGGAGACAAGGGGAAGAAATATAGCATTTATAGCTTTAAGGGTTGATTTAGATTCCATAGGCTCTTGAACCACTTCTAGGATATCTTCATCTAGAATATCCTAGAAATGTTCAAACAAAAAAGAAAGATAAACCATCAAGCTCAAGAGCACGATCTCCATCCATTTCAAAAATAACATATCTAACTTCTTCTAAGGATATTTTAATAATTAGGGTTTTATTTTCCTCCAAGTCAATCTTAGAAGGAATAAATGAAGGGATTGATTCTACTTTTCTCCCCTATCCACTTCAACCTTTGACGAATAATGGAGACCACTAGGGGATAAATAAGATTATAAATTCTAAAACCTCAAACAAAGAAAGTGATATTTTCAATTAGATCATGACCTAAAACAAAAAATATCAAAGCATGAAGCTTACACAAGAGAGGTAAAATAACCAAATTGCAATTGAAATAGAGTTGTACAGGTCAATTGAAACATGACTTGGAACTAAACCAAGCAAGCCAAAACTCCAAAATACCTAAATCAAGATATTGAAAATAGGGGTCCTATATTTTCTTTAAGGAAATATGGTGTATTGTGCAAGAAATAATAGACCTCATTCTCTTTTTGACACTAAAATTAATAATAAAAAAAACCCTTTAGTTTATTGTTAAAGACTAGACTAAATTTGCTTTTAAAAATTTTCCATAAGAAAACTAATCTAGAAAATAGAATGGTTGAAATTCAAATAGCAAATCAAACTGGTTTAGTTGCTAATTTCCTCAAAGATGGGAGAGAGAGGTGGCTTCTTATCTTGAGGAAATCTACATATGTGAAGAACTTTTTTGGAAATAAAAATCTGAAATAAATTTGATTAAGGAGGGGGATCATAATAAGTTATATTGCATACATGATTAGAAGATAGAGGAATTTTACTTTTAAATTTGAATTGGATGGTGAACAAATTACTAATAATCTTGAGCTCATTAAGGGTTCTTTGGGGTTCTTTTATGTTTGTTAGGGTATATTTTTCATGCCTATTTAGTTTGTTATGAAAGTCCTATTTGCATCATGTATCCAATTTTGTGTTTTGATTATATTTTTAGTTATTTGACTATAGGAGTTTGATTATAGGAGTTTTCTTATGTATACCATTGAACTTTTCAATGTCCAATCAAGATGAGCTAGCCATGGTCTCTTATCACTTTGAATCTGAAACTACAAGAAAACACAACACACTTCCACTGTAGCAAAAAACCCAATCAAACACTCTAAGAAAGGTGTCCCCTTCTCTAATCAAGCCAACTTGGCTTTGACACCAAATGTTGAAAAATAAGACAAAACTTTACGGTGAAAATATGTAGATAATGTTATGCATCCAAATAAACCGATAACAATAAATCACTGATGAAGATAGATTACAATAAAGATGCAAACCATAACTCAAGAATTACATTGAGAAACCTTTGTGGGAAAAAAATCCACACCCAAAGAGATCCAAGACCTGTATAATCCTTCAAATGAGTTACATCAATACAACTTCTCCCTTTGAATCATGGCAACACTTCATGACTTCAACAACTTACAACTTTCTTGTTTTTCCTTCAACTCAAACACTAAATATATAGGCATGAGAAAAAACACAAATCAAGAATAGTTTCCAAAACCATTTAAGCATAAATCACAAAGAAAAGAAACTTCCTCTTTCAACTTGTGATTTTATCCATTTTTTTAGTAACATACAACTAAAAAATCTGTTTTATCTTTTTCTAAGCTCTCATTTAACTTCCCCTTTTTTAATGATCTTTCTAATTTGACAATTAAAAACACTTTGCAAGTTGTCATAATTGCTTTTAACAACTTTGTGACTAAAAGATAATTACAAATTACCAATTAATAATTAAAAGCAAAACAATTAAAAGCAAAACAAGATTGTAACACTTTATCAACCAAGATTGAGACATTTTATCAAGAGGCACACAGATGTAGTGGTGGCCAAACCATTTGAACATGTTTCCAAATTAAACACTGTGCATTGACTTGAATGCTCATGGTCTCCGCTAGGTATGCCTTGTGAATGCTCATGCACTCTACTCTTACGTTGCCGCCATATGTACCACGTGAGAGCTTGTGTGTGTCGGCAAAGATATTTCTGCACGTCAAGGACTTCTCCATGGACCCTCTACAACCACGTCTCACTGTACTATGCTATTCTTGTTAGATCCACTACCTTGCTCACTGTCCGATTACTTTGTATGGTTCCCTGACGTTTAGCTTCTATTTTGACATGAGTGTTCAGGTAGAGTTTGATGGCTTGGCTTCTTCTAAAATTACTCCCCACACTCATTATGGCCCATCTTATGGTTTTTTGTCCATGCCACTGTCTTAAACCATGCGTGGATGTTTTATAGAAAAATCCTGAACACTTTGGCACCTATTCATGAATGATAGACGTATACCCAACAAGAGACACCAAATACCCATGTGGGTTTGAGTTTCTTAAGCAGAGAATATGTGGGTTTGAGTAAACATAAGGACAAGGGTACATGTTGTCCGGTTATTATAATGTAAAATTGAATTTACACAAGAGGTCTTCCAAGTTGTATGGGCATAGATTTAGCTCTAAGAATATGAGAAAATGAGTAGATCGACATAGAGATCAAATGGAATCACAATGAGAGTAAACACTTGAGCAAAAGGAAAATAAATGTGCTGCAGATATGATAAGGTCAAAATCATACAAATATAAGATGTTTAGATTCATGAACATATATGAAATGGTTTGTAGATCAGGAATATAAGTGTCTTCTAGTATATTATAGATTCCATCTTTGATTGGGACTAATTGATCATTATTTCTCATAAAGAGTGCTTTAACAAATGTTATATCATTTAAAATGTGTTTTTTTTGGGGAATGTGATATTGGTTTTGTCTTTTTATGTAGATATTGATGCATATGAGGATTTTGAAGACGGTAAAGTTTAGTTTGAGAGTTGAAAAAGTCATATTCAAATAAGTAAATGACTAGATATTGAAGAGATAAAATAAATGATAAAAGCTATACAAAACTTGCTTGGCATATGATTTAGAAGTTAAGGGAAAAGACATGAAGGTGATACTATATTTAATGAAAACCTTTTTTGGTGAAGATCCTTGTTTCTACATGAAGATTAACATGAGAAAACTATCAAAGAGACCTATAATATTATGCAAAATGTGACCAACCTTATACTTTGAAATATATGAAGCTTAACATGGAGACAAGTTCCATCATAGTGAATGCCAAGGAACTTGCAACTATTGCTATGAGTACCAAAATCCTGAACTAGGATAAAGAAAGAACTTTGAAAAAATCAATTAAATATTTTTCTCTTAGTTTCGTTGTTTCCTCTATTTTAGATAGATTAGTACTCCCTTGTTTGCAATTGTAGGTTGTGTATAAATAGAGAAGTATGTACTTGTCCTTGGAGTCTAATGAAGAGGTTGATGTAGATATATGGATTGCTAAAGCAATGTAGAGATAATTCATATTTATTGTTGAATACATGGTCCCTAAATTGGAGACTAAATACCTTGTTTAGATGAAAACCTTTATTTTGATGTAGGGATCTAAGATTTACAACATTGTGATGGGGGAGATCCATATGGCTCTTGAAACATGAGGAATACTTAATGAATTGTACTAATCAATGAGATTACAACTAGAAACATTTTCATATGGTACTTTATGAAATGAGCCTATTGTTCATAAACTTGTTGTCAGCTAAAGCCAATGAAGATATTCACCTTGGAAATCATCTTGTGCCAACTATCACATATAAAGATGTGCCTTTAAAAGAAGATTTCTATGGGAATTTGTTGCAACATGTATTAAATGAGGCTATTTTAGAGACTTGGGATCAAAAGGCTAAGATCAAATGTAAACCATTTGTATAATCTCTCATTTAATTTTTGTGCCTAAATTGTTGGGGCTTTAAAAATTCACTTTTGGAGTTAGTATATTTAAGAATGATTGAAACTCTCTTAAGGGATAAGAGACTTATTTACCTAAAGTAACTTAATAACTTTTTAGTTATTTTCTCTTTTTTTCTTTCTTTTAGTTCTCCAAAGAATGAGCAATAATGTTCTTTTAATACACTTTTGTAATTTAACTAATTGTAATGAAATTTCACATGTGCTTTATTGAAGAATTAGTTGAATCAAAGGCTTTGAAGGACTATGTGTATGATATGCATGTGTATGCAATTTTTTACAACATTATTTTTATTGGTTTCACCTCTTAGACATTTGCACCACTTTGTGCTAATAGTTATGTGAAATATTGATCAAATAAGATTAGTTTCTTGGAGTTCTAATCTTAATTATCGTAGGTGAATGGTATGGTTTGAATCTTTTGGTTTGTATTTTGGATGTATTTGAAATGTGCTTCAAGTGTACATGTATATTAATATATTGGATAATGGGAGAATGAATGATTAATCAAAAACCTTATTTGCCCTTCCCACTTCATCTTGTGAAACAATGGAAACTTGATTGTGTTTCCTAGTTACACTCACTCACTTTTGTCCATGAGTGGAATAGGACACCTTATTTTAAGTTATCCCTAAAGTATTTTTAATTTATTCATGCAATTTAGATTAAGTGGATTTTATTTGTGTTGATGTTTTGAATTTGATAAATGCCACATTTAATGCAAGCCCAAATTTGCATTTGCGGTGGATATTAAAAGGATTTTAAATATATGCTCTTTTAATTTTTGGGTGAAAATATTTTAGATGGACAAGTACCTATGAGGTTGTTTCCCTTTGGGATTTGTGTTTTGAGTGTTGGATAATTTTAAGTACTCTCTCAACCTCCTTTAGAAGAATGTGTCATTGTGAGGCATGTAAGAGGTTAAGTGTGGGATTGTCAAGTCAACCCTCTTGTCTTCCTATAAACATTTGTATAGGTGAAATGTTGAGTACACTCCACTTTACCATACCTTACCCATGTGGGTGCATATGAGCAGGCATGGGTTGCATTGGTGTTTTATAACATATGGTTGTAAGTGAAGGGCACACAATATACTGAGAGGCGGGGTGAATCAGTATATGCAAAAACTCTTTAATTCAACATTAATTACCAAACATTAACCTCAAAAAATCAAAGAAGCAAGTATTAATTTCTTTAACTATTAAGCAACACAAATACACACATCCACACAAATAACATCAGATATACGTGGAAACCTGGAATGGGAAAAACCATAGTGAGAAGAGCTGCTTAGAGCTACTATCCAAATCCAGCCTCACAAAAATAATGAATCACTTACAATCATAAAGTAGGCACCAACCTACCAGAGACACCAATCCCCTATTGTATAAATATAGGCACCAACCTACTGGAGACACCAATCCCCAATACACTTGGATCTGAGCACCAACTCAATAAGTAAGACACCAATCCTATGGATTATAGAGATATGATTTTTGGACTTCCAAGATTGATAACATAGCTAGTAATTGATTTGATCAACCTTAGACGTGCTTTCCCACACAACATATGATCTTCTGATAATTGTCACAATGATTGGAATGCAACTCACAATACATCACACTGATATTCACATTGAGGCCCTAATTACATAACATTCCTATAACACACTCTTTCATTCTACTTACATTGAATGAATCCTAGTCATAAATATATATACATTCTAATATACTAACAATATATTATGTCAGCTAAGAACCACTTAACACCATCTGCAATTAGCCATGTCGGCTAAGGGTAGACCTTAATTCAAATTGATATGAAACATGTAGTCAATCGGTCCAAAATCAAATGTATTACTGCCAGTGTTAGATTATGTTATGTGATTCCTCCAGTAATCTTAAACTGGTCCTATTTCAACTTCACACATTTCCTCCATGTAGCACATGCTTCCCTTCTCTTTTGCAAACACTCAGACATTATTTGCAATTAAACATCTAGCACATACAACACTCTATTACTTCTAACTTTCTGTCTGTTGAGGCTCACCCTCTGAAACTCTAGAATCTAGTACATCATGAGTAACTTTACTTTAGGTCCAAACCACAAACCATAGCATTCAACTATGGTAGAATGCGAAGCAAAACACTATGGCAATGCATGAGTAGAAAACCATAGAACACTATTGCAAACGCTTCTAGATTGTTTCCAACAACTGTACTAGATACAAGATGATATTTCAAGCATACTACAAGTATCATTCTTCTCATTAGTGATAACATTAATGTATTCTACAACTAATGACAATACTTCCTCATTTCAAATGCTCAGACATGAAAAAAATACTTGCATTTAATTCTCATCAATATGTTGACACCACTCATTTGACATCAATGAGCTCTTTTGACATCAGTGACAATATATGTTCAACAATATGTACAAGAGGAAGGTCATGTGTCCTCATTCCATTGGATGAGGATAGATGACACAACACCCAAAATATGCCATCATATTTAGCTTTTGGAAGCTTAATTGGATAATTTTTAACTTTGACACTCGAAGAATTTCAATGTGAGAAGAGAGCTCTTGAGAGCTTTTGGCATTGAATATGTTTTGAAGAATTTTGGAGGCTTCTTGGTGAAGGGAACTCAATTGTGAAAAGGTGAAGAAAAATATTCAAGCAAGAAGATATTTCTTCATTGTTGAAGCTATCTTATGAGCTAGGCTTCATCTCTTATTTATTTTCGTGTTTATTCTTGCTCTCATAGTATATAAGAGATAAAAGATCGGTAAATTACACTTATGGATTTTTGAATATGAGAATGTGATTTTGAGTAGTTGGGATATTTTGTGTGCTCTTGAGCATTTGTTGAGTATGAGTGCTCTCTTTTTGTGAGGAGTGTTGAACTCACTCCCCCCTTCCCTCCATTGTTTATATACTTATGTATATGTGTGTTATCCTTCATCTTAAATTTATGACTATATGTGTACACCTAGTTCTAGTTGATCTCTTAGCTTAGGAGATGGCTAGAGCTTTGTATGGCTTGATAGTTCCATGTTGAAAGGGTAGACAACATGTTCTTTATTGACTCATTCACACTTGGAGTGGGAGTTTTGAGATTCACATATGAGTGGAATTATTATTTGAAGAATATTATATTATTTTAAAATATAAATGTAAGATATAAATGTATTTCTTTTAAATTGATTTTTGTATTGATTTCAGTGTAGGAGAGAAATAATCCTCCTTAATTTATATTCTTAAATAAGAAAATCAGATTTGATATAACTAATTATTAATGCTCCCATTGAACCCCATAATATTTGCAAATAATTAAAACATGGTACCAACATATCTCTCAAACTAATAATATCACAACATTTAAAAGTTGTAGATAAATAAAATATTTGTTTCATTTACAAAAAAGTCACAATGAAATAAAATATCGATTGGAATCATTCTGAATCATATGTTACTCTGTCGGAATCATTCTAGATCACATGTTTGGCACTTGTTTGTAACTAGGAAAATTCCAAAGAATGTATATGAACCATGAAATTATTCTAATCTCATGGACTTATTCAAGATAGGTGAACTTTGTGAGCTAAGGGATGAAACCTTTGGGAGAAACTCAATTTTACTCAGGGACTTATGTTAACCTATGGTTTCATAGTGAAACGCATTAGCGACTACACTGTCTACTCATGCATACATGTAGGAAAATATAATTGTGCCACTCCAAATGATAGAAACACATGAAAAACAATTGAAAAATATAGAAAACATAAAAACACATATTTTTAGTTGATACAAGATTGCTCTTCATCCTAGGATTCTCTACATCATAATTGGATCCATACCTTTGGCATTGATTGTTTTTCATTGCATCTTACATACATTTATTGTGGAGATGTAACTATATGACTACTTATATTCTATTTGGAGCTACATTGAAGATAGAGGCAATGACCCATTAGACATGGATATTCCTACTAATATGACATGATCAGTTGGCAAATATGTGAATCAAATTAAGATTTCTTATATCCCACCCTTTTTTATTTCTAGGAGGAAGTCTAATATAATAGGATGGGGATGTAAGGCCTAACCATTTTTGTGACCCTATTTGCACTCCTTATGCTTTATGGCTTTGGTAATTTTAGTTAATTGAGGAACCTTGCATGCACTATTCTAAATTTTGATTTGTGAATTTTACTTTGATCCTCTTATAGTATTAGATTGCCATATATGGTTTAGTAGCTTAGTAGATGATAATTATTTTTCCATATGATTGTTAAATTAAATGTGGATAAAGAAACCTAACCTAATTGCATGAGTTAGTTTGCATTAATGAATGAGGTAGACATTTATGTTATTATTGTCTTCTAATCAATATGAATTGTCTTTATATGGTTACCTTCCTTGAGAATGAGTTTGCATTGATTGTATTCATGAACTAATTAATTTTTCAGACATCTTGGATGTTTAGCCTAGTGATGTTTAAATTTTCATATGTTGCTTTGAATAATTCTTTCATTTGTAAAATCTACATAATTATTAGTTATCTCTACTAGATATATGCAATATTCCAATGAACCAAATTAACCCTAAGCAATGAAAACACTAACCCTAACATAGGAAGGACTCTTATTAAGTGAATTTGGTTATATTAGGGGTGCATATCAACTTGATAATTATAAAATGCTTGCATAAAACTACTTAAGTAAATTGGACTAGTGAAATGAGATGTCATTGGATAAATCAATTTGAGTTTTATTTAGATGAATTAAGAAAGTTTCACAAACATGAATATGAAGGTTAGCTGACGCTGATATGACTAGATTTAAACACTAAATTATGATTTTAATGTGAATAATATTTTATGAAAATTTGATATTCATTATTGCAATGTACATGAGCATACGCTGTGGATTTAATAGTTTTGAGACACTTTTTATACCAAATATTATGATGAGTCATAACCACTATGCATGCAATTGATCTTTATTATTGTAGGTGAAATGTATGATTTTTTTTTTATAGTTTTGGTAACATATATTTTGGATGGATTGAAATGTCCATTGAGTGTACATGTATATTAATTGATTGGCTAACAGGAGAATTTGAGTGTGAGAAGATAGCTCTTGAGAGCTTTTGGTATTAAATGTGTTTTGAAGAATTTTAGAGGCTTCTTCGTGAAGGGAATTGGATTGCCAAAGGGTGAAGAAAAATATTCAAGCAAGTAAGGAGAGCCTTCTTCATTGTTGAAACTATCTAATGATGCAGACTTCATCTCTTATTTGTTTCTATGTTTATTCTTGCTCTCATAGTGTATGAGAGACGAAAGATTGGTCAATTACTCTTGTGGATTTTTGAATGTGTTAGAATGCGATTTTGAGTAGTTGAGATCTTTTGTGTGTTGTTCAACATGCATGCTCTCTTTTTATAAGGAGTGTTAAACTCACTTCTCTCTTCCCTCCATTGTTTATTTACTTACATCTATGTGTGCCATCCTTGATCTTAAATTTATGACTATATGTATACGCCTAGTTCTAGTTGATCTCTTAGCTTGGGAGATGGCTAGAGATTTGTATGGCTTGATAATGCCATGTTCAAAAAGGGTGGACAACATGCTCCTTATTGACTTATTCATACTTGGAGTGAGAACTTTGACATGCCTGCATGGGTGGAATTCTTATCATTTGAGAAATATTATATTATCTTGAAATATAAATAAAAGATGCAATGTATTTCATTTAAATTGATTTTTGTATTGACTTCAATGTAAGAGAAAAATAATCCTCTTAATTTATACTGTTAAATAACAAAATTGATACTCTTGAAAAAATTCACATAAAATCTGATTTGTTAATATATTTATGAACAGATCATACTTTATAACATCCTGCATGCCGGCTCCCATTGAACCCCACAAGATCTGTAAATAACTAAAACATGGTACCGACATATCTTACAAACTAACAAGATCACAACTCTTAAAAGTCACAGACAAATAGAATATAAAAGTTACAGACAAACATAATATATGTTTCATTCACAAAAAGTCACAAAGAAATAAAATCTCCAATAGAAACGTTTCTCTGTTGGAATCATTCTGGATCACATGTTTGGCTCTGGTTTGTAACTAGGAAAATTCCAAAGAAAGTTAAAAGGAACCATGATATTATTCCAATCTCATGGACTTATTCAAGACAGGTGAACTTTGTGAGCGAAGGGATGGAACCTTTCGGAGAAACTCAATTTTACTCAGGGACTTCTGTTAACCTCTGGTTTTAAAGAGAAATGCATTACCGACTGTACTGTTGACTCATGTATTCATATAACTAGGATCTAGATCTAGATGTATTACCCTTCCTAATGGTAGGAGTTGCAGGCCTAGGGATGACCACATCTGTCAAACTACACATGATGGGCATCCATCTGGACTGAATATGGAAAGGAATCCGAACTCTTGGAGACCTTGAACTCTCATTCTTACCTGAAACCTCTTTAACTATCAGTGATTTCTCATGATGTTCCACGGCTTTCTTATGATGTTCCACAGATTTCTTCCGATGTTCCACAGATTTCTTATCAGGAAGAGATCCACCATTAATAAAAGTGCTCTGCAGTTGCTTGCAGAGTGTCCCCATCTCATATGGATCCAACAAAGAGCTCTCATGGGATTCCATCACCAGATCAGTCTCGTCCATAAAAATGCTTGCTAACCCATCATAATAATTTGAACTATTACCACTTTCCAACAGGGGAAATTTGATTTTTATCAGGGATTTCTTATTAAGGAGTCCCATGGCTTCCAGCTTGAACCTCGAAGGCCCTGCGCAGCTTCCTCCTCTTCTTGTTATAACTATGGCATGAGCATCAGATTCTTTTACAAATTTACTAGAAGATTTCGATCTGTGCAGATACCAAGCCCAAGCCGCAGATTTAACATACTCCTCCCCCTCCTCGGCCCCCCTCTTCTTTATCTTCACCTTCTTTGGCATTGCAGAAGCTTCTTTGCCTCAAACTAATCTGACCATGCAAGACTAAACGTTGTTGCAGAAATTTCTTTGCCTTCAATTATGGCAGAAACTTCTTTAGCAGAGACTTCTGTACCTTGAACTATCCTAGCTAGACGGACTGGAGTACACGATTAAGAATAAAAGGATTAAATGAAGCGTGGGAGATAGAGGTACGGTGGAGTGTGTGGAGGAAAAGCAACCTAATGTTGACGCTTAAAAACAGATATCGTTGCTGCTTTCTGTACTATTGAAGAAGGTACAGTTTAATAGTTTAATAGATAGCCATTTCATAAGAGGAAAGATGTGTGACCAAAGTTTGAGAGCTGTAGCATTTACCTTTTTATAGATGGAGGGATTTATTTCGTCCACAAGATTCTTTTGTTATCTGATATGGGAACTTAAGGTTACTTGGTCGAGATTTATTTAGCTGAGAGTTAAGGGTTAAGTATCCATTCTACAAAAGTAGTAAGGGGTATGAGGTTGGAACAGTAGTTGTTGCTTTCTGTATTATTGAAGACGGTACAGTTTAATAGATAGTCATTTCATAAAAAAAAAAGATGTGTGACCAAAGTTTGAGAATTGTAGCGTTTACCTTTTTATAGATGGAGGATTTTATTTCATCCACAATATTTTTTGTTGGAAAGAGGTGGTGTCTCAACCTTTGATTTTTCCATAAGAATTGTTTTTTACAAAATATTAAATTTGCTAATTTCCTTACTTTGTTTTGTGAGTTACAACTTGCAATTTTTATTAGAATGAAGAGTCAAGGTGGAAAGTTGTTTTTTATAGGTGGAGTTGTGCGTAAATGTTTTTTCTATTTTCGTATTGAGTTTACATGGAATGCGAGTTTTTGAGGTGCAGTTATTTTGGCAAGTGCAAATTTTGTAGATTGGCATGTGGTGACAACTGGAAACTTACCGTTGTGCGTCTGCAATGTTTTTGGTGTTTTCCATATTGCACGTTTAGCCTTTGGCAGTTGTTTTAGAAATGTCTAATTTATGCATTGTAAGCTCTTATATATTGAGCACTTGTATTTTGGAGTTGTGTTGTTGTTTTAGTGAAGTACCGTTATGCTGTCGGAATTACTCCGAATTGAAAAGTGTGAAGACTCCTACAAGAGCATAGCTTAGCAATTATATTGTAACTGTTTAATTGTTGTTGAATAATATAATTCGGTTGTGTTTTGGAGTGTGGGGTTTTTCTCCCGAAAGGGTTTTCCTCACGTAAAATTATGTGTTATGAGTTCTTTGTTTATCTGTTTATGATATGTATGTGCATCTAAATCTGTAACAGTTAAAGGTGTTTAAGAAACTCTAGCAACTCTCTCTTGCTTAGTTTAGTGTAGGAAGCTACTTCCACTTACTCGACTTCCTTTTAGTTGGTATCAGAGCTTGGCCAGCTTTGATTCTGTTGTTGGGTTTGAAGGGTTTTTTGAGTTGATCTTTGTTTTAGCGGGAGTTTTGCAGAAGGGTATTTTGTGACCTTGTTGCAGGCAAGAGATGGCAAGCACATTTAGTAGAACCGAAATGGAGAAGTTTAACGATGCAAACTTCGAGTGTTGGAATTGTGGCAAATCTAGTCATTTCAGGAAAGAGTGCAAGGGAGAGAAAAAGAAGAAAGGAAAAAAGAGTTTCTTAGTTTTCAACTTTGATAAATCCTCTCAAAATGACACAGATGCATTTTTTTTGAAACTTTGGAAATGCATGCATCAAAAGATGTGTGATTGATAGACTCAAGTGCTTCTTTCCACATGACCTCTCACAGAGGTTGGTTTTCGAAGTATGAAGAATATGATGATGGGAAGGTGTATCTGGGTGATGACTCTCACCTGCAGATCGTTGGTCGTGGAAGAGTAAAAATTAGATTCCTTGATGGAAGAGTGAAGGGGATTGATGGTGTATTGCATAGCCCAGGTTTGGCATGAAACCTGCTTTCTGTGAGTAAATTGAATGATGTAGGAGTGCAAGTTTTTTTCTCGAGTGGAGGATGCAAGATGACGAGAGGAGCTATGGTGTTGGCTAAGGATGTTCATATTGGCACCTTGTTCAATCTGGATGCATGCATTGTTCAGTGCAATAGATCTTCTGACAAACCAAAGAAGAAATCTTTGGATTCTTTATCCTCACCATCATATCAAGTAGAGAAATTTGTAGTAGCTACATCTGATGGTTGTGCATTTTGGGTACCTAAGGGTGCTCATTCCTTAGAAATGATGCTTCCTGCAGAGAAGCAAATGCTATGGAATCAACGACTTGGTCACATCGGTGAGAAGGGTCTTAGAGCCTTGAAATCTAAGAGCCTTGTTGAAGTCCTTGATGATTGTAATCTTGAGTTTGAATTTTGCAAACATTGTGTTTATGGTAAACAACACTGTGTTACTTTTCACTCTAGTTCTCACAAGTCTTCTGGGGTTTTGGACTATGTTCATGCAGATGTGTTTGGTCCTGTGAATGTTCCTTCATTGTCAAAATCTATATATTGTCTTTCTTTCATAGATGATTACAATAGGACATTCATTTATTTTCTTAGAAGAAAAGCTAGTCTTTAGTCGATTTAAGGAGTTTAAAGCCTTAGTAGAAAATCAAACTAGTAGAAAGATTAAATGTTTGAGGACTGACAATGGCGGTGAGTTTTGTTCGGCAAAGTTTGACAAGTTTTGTAAAGAGAACATGATTGAAAGACATAAGACAACTCCATACACCCCACAAAAAAATGGAGTTGCAGAGATGATGAACATGACATTGATGGAGAGGGCTAGGAGTATGTTGAGTGGTGTTGGCCTTGAGTAGAAGTTTTGGGATGAAGTAGTAGCCATTGCATGTTGTTTAATCAACATATCTCCTACATCAGCTCTTGTTGAAAAGACACCCATGGAGGTGTGGTTGGTCTAGTAAAAATCCTTCGATGAGACATCTCAGAGTATTTGGTTGTCAAGCTTATGCTCATGTTTCAATTGAGAAGAGGTCTAAGTTGGAGAACAAAGAAGTTAAATGTATCTTCATTGGCTATGGTGTCAGTGTGAAGGGGTACAAGCTTTGGGATCTAGTGGCCCAAAAGGTTCTCTATAGTAGAAGTGTGATTTTTCTAGAGATGAAACCTTCCACAGTTGAGTTGCAGCCAGAGAAAGAGGAGAAACAAAAGGAGGTAATTCAAGTTCCACTTACTCTGATGAAAGAACTATGTAAACCTGTTGAACCTGGTGATGAGGAGAGTTTGAGAAGCTTTGAAAGTTCTGAACAAGAAGAAGAACCTCAACCTCAACAATCCATGAGGTCTACCAAAGATAGGCAACAACCTTATAGGTTTGGATATTCACCTGAAATATTTGGTTATTCTTTGTTCGATTCCAGTTGCATTTCTGCTTTGATTGCTAACACTGATGAGCCTAGGACTGTTAGAGAGGTTGTGGGTATGAGTGATGCAGATTATTGGATGAAGAAATAGATGCATTGAAGAAAAATGATACATGGGATCTAGTACCTTTGCCTAAAGGACAAAAACCCATTGGATGTAAATGGGTGTTCAAAAGAAAATCTGATCTAGATGGTAGTGTTGAGAAGCATAAGGCACAATTGGTCGCTAAGGGATATTCTCAAGTGGAGGGAATTGGCTATGGTGAGATTTTCTCTCCTATTGTGAAGCTGGCATCTATTCGGTTCTTGTTATCACTTGCAGCAACGTATGATCTAGAAGTGGAACAGATTGATGTGAAGACAACATTCCTTCATGGTGATTTGGAGGAAGAGATTTATATGTCACAACCATAGAATTTTGTGGTTAAAGGTAAAGAAAATTTGGTTTGCAAGTTGAAAAATTCTTTGTATGGTCTTAAGTAGTCTCCTAGAATGTGGTACCAGAAGTTCGATACCTATGTGTTGTCATTAGGATTTTTGAGATCTAATTCTAACCATTGTGTTTATTACAAATCTGATAATGGTCACATTCTCATAATTGCATTGTACTTAGATGATATGTTGTTTTTTGGGAATGGTAAAAGTTTGATTTCAGATTTGAAGTCTCAGTTGTCAGCACAGTTTGAGATGAAGGATCTAGGTGCATCGAGGTATATTTTGGGGATGGAGATCAAAAGAGATAGAGCTAATAGAAAGCTTTGGTTGAGCCAGAGCAAGTATGTGAATACAATGCTGGAGAGGTTCAACATGACAACTTGCAACAATTAGTTGTTCCTATAATGCAGGAGATGAAGCTTTCTATGGAGGATTGTCCAAAATCTCCTACTGAGATGGAGGACATGGTCAGAGTACAATATGTGAGTGTTGTTGGCAGTCCTATGTATGCTATGATCTGTACGAGGCCAGACATTTCCCAAGCAGTGGCAGTACTTAGTCGGTTTATGGCTAATCTTGGACGGTTGCATTGGGATGCAGTGAAGAGAGCATTTAGATATTTGCAGGGTACTTCTGAGTATTCCTTATGTTTCCATGGTTATCCTATTGGACCTCGGAACT
>VDFB02000363.1:163812605-163894196 GCA_007258455.2 Sequoia sempervirens | reverse complement strand
AGAAAGTTGAAAGGTACATCCAACAAGGCGTTTAATAGGTCTTACATGTCTCTTACATGTCCCCTTGCAAAGGTCAAACTCAACATTAACTCTCATTTCAAATTTGAAATTTCCCCCTCTTGGGCACATTTCACAAATCTTGCACATGCATCAACCACTCACATGATGACAAGTGTCCTCTTTTCATTGGTCTATTTTTAGTCCCACATTCATCCATTTGGCCAATCCCTCATCAAGAAAATCTATAAATGAAAGGCTTCTTCTTTTATCAAATCCTCCACAATTCTATCATTTTATCTCCACAATCTCTTGCAAAGTCACTCTCCTTGAGAACTGATTTTTCCCATCTTACTCCATCATAATCATTGGCATTATATCATTTAGCTTAGCTTAAGCAAGGATTGGGAAAGGGATTCTTTCCATAGAAAAACCAATCCAATATGAAATGACTTACTTCATGTTTTTCATGTGCTTATTTAGCTTGCTTTTGTCATTTGTTTGCATTTGAAAGCATTGATGTATCATTTCATATGGATGTTGTTAGTTGCTTTGTTTTAAACTAACCATGCTAATGTGTGTTGTTTGTTTTGAGAAAATGGATATTTCACCATCTACAAGTTCTATGCTAGGACAAGGCCCACAAAAAGAAAGGGGGACATAACAAATTCAACAAGCTTTGGCTTGGCTCCTTTCAAACAACCAAAATTTTGGAAGAAAATGCTTTCCACTTAAAGACCCTTACTAGTGAGGATGTCTCGTTGCCTGTCAATGGGAAAAATTTGAAGCATTACTTCCATGTCTGAGCTCGTGTAGAGCTATTCCTATAAATACTTGTATATAGGTTAGAGTAGGTTTCCCTTTTGGTTTGCTTGTGTTTCATTGTTTGTGTTGCTTCATTTTTTCCATCTCCCAACTATTTTGTTTTGATGAGGGGCTCTTCATTGATGTTGTAGTGGTCATGATCATTCAACGAATGGTTCACTTTTTTGTCCATCCTTAGTGTTCTTTGGATAAATGTTCATTCTCAACTATTGGTCCCTAATAGCTGCTTGGGAATGATTTCCTCATTTGAACTCTGCCTTAGAACTTGACTCTTGGTTGAATCCTTTTACATTCATCTTAGATCTTGCACAGAATGCATGCTAATTATTTCCAAAGGTATGTGCAATAGCTGCTATGATAACTTGGTGAGTGAAAAGTATTAAGTCCCCTCTAGTGACCACTGTCGTTCTCAAACCCATTGTAGGATTTAGTGCTTACATGATTGAACAAAAAGATAAAGTGTGTAAAGAAATATCAAAAAGAAGGAAAGCAAAGAAAATTATGGAATCAAGAAATCATATGTGTGTGTGAATAACTCTACTAGGGCTATGGAAGCCCAATTGGTAGTAGAGAAATATTCATGGGGTCACAAAAACTCCGTCGGGGCTATGGATGTTTGGCTAGCAGTGGGGAAATGTCCAAGTTACTTTTGGTATTGAACGATTTATGTAGCTTTCTTTGTTTGATTAGCCACTAATTGTCATAGTTCTTGAGGGAAGGAATGAATTCACTAGACACACTCTTCTGAGATTTTTTGTGGGTTGACTCAACTAAGGACCTCATTCTCCTAGTTCACTTTTGGAAGTCGGCCCCTAGTCTATGAAACTAGAGATTCTAGGTCCTGAATACTTATCCCTAGAATGCTTGGGAGTGTTCTCCAGCAAAGTTACCATTTGTTGTTCCCTCAACACACACACCTTGTTTAGAACGAGGACCCTCTCTTCCTTTTTCCTTGCCAGGTCATTTTTTCATCACCTCATTTTGCATGCCCCTGTCTTGGTGTCCCAAAGGGACATTGTACCTCCAAATTTTCATCTCAAGTCGACCATGTTTCACAGAGTTCATTTGACAGTTTGCCTCTGCTAGTGTCCTTGAAGCCCTCTGAGTCTATCATGGTGGGTTTCCCTTGCCAAATTTCCCTGTTACATTTGTTGTTTCGAAACATCCGAAGGGCTTCGCCCTTCCGTGCCCTGGGGCCTGCCACCTTAATCACTATCCTTATGGCTCTGAAAGTTCAACTGACTGTCTTTCATTCACATTAGGCCTGGTCTACTAGAGTTCCCTACTCGGGTCTCTGTTATTCTTTAGCTTTTCCTAAACAACCATCCTCCATCGGAGTTCTACCCATCAGACCTCAAGACCTTCTTTGCCAGTGATTTTCTGCTTAACATTTAAAATGACTATTGGTTTGCGTCCTTCTAACCTCTAGGTTCCAGACCTCTTGCAATCGTTTTCAAATTTTGAATTCACCAAATTTTGGGCTACTGTACGAGCATTTTTTGAGGGAATTTAATGCTCTTGAAATCTATAAATAGGCTAGTTTGACCTGTCATTTTCATATGTTAGGTTAGCTAGAGAAATCATAGTGATCTAGAGCCTTTGTCACCCATTTTCCTTGAGCGTATAGCCTTCCTTAATTGTTTCTTTGTAGATTCAACAACTTCATTCACCAGGTTCTTATAGTAAGTTGGCTATCCACCCTCTTGTTATGATTTTTGGTGATTCTGTGTTTAAGTAATGGATGAAAAGGGATAAAATGAATTCATTCGATAGAGGAAAATGAGGTTTAGAAAATCTCTATGATAAAATTTTAAGAAAACCATCAGATTACCCTTGAATCGACTCTAGAACTTCACTGCCTAAACATTGTTCTTCACACAAAGCACCTATGCCCTCTGGGCCTGAGACTCCCCTTTTCCATTGATAAAGCATTAAACTGAAAAACAACCTCAAAATGATGAGAATCCTTCTCGGGTCCATGATCCTAGAGTACCCTTACCGGTTCACCATTTAGACAACAAAAATTGAACTCCCCACTTCCGTCCATGCTTTTTGGGTTGCTCCTATGGGATGCCATCCCTGGGAGGTCATCCATCTTCTACCCTTTCTAAATGACATCTTGGTTTTGTCTTCCCAATCCCCAGGATCCACCCTTCAGTCCGCCAACTAATTTAGAAGATGAAACTCTCACATCCTTAGTGTTCTTTGGATCCTAGTCCGCAAACTTCTATTGTAACATTTCTATCTCACATGCCTATCAGATGGATACTTACTGCCCTCTGAGTCCCAAATTTATGAATTCCACATGAATAAAATTATAAAGACTAAGTTTCCTAGCACTTGCTAGATCCACTTTGCCAGACTTCTATCGTCGAGACTCTGTGTGGTCTCAACTGTTGCACAAGGAAAACCAAGCCCATATTTTCGACCTTCAAGGCCCGGTACCTCAATTGATGATAGAACTCAACAAAAAAAATATGGAAGCAAAGTTTAAATCTAGGTCTAGTATACTAGGTTGCTCCCATTAGACTTTTTCTCATTTCCTTCCATTCCCAAACGACCATCCTCAAGCGGCTTCCCTTCCCATTTGACCTAAATGCTTAAGTAATTAAAGGAGTTATGCCAACCGTCCTTCAGCCTCATAGGTCCTAAACACCAAAACTCCACCCCCAGAATGTCATTTCATTAGAGCCATTCCAAATGGAAAACTCCAAATGATTTTTCCTCCTCATGACTTCGAGTAGCCTAATGATGATCCAAATGCCTCCCAATTTGGAAACAAAATTTGACCACATGCTATAATTGGACCCTCTCATCCATGGACCTTTCAAATCATCTAAATTTGAATGTGGGAGAAACCATATGGATTGCCCTGCCCTGTTCACCCTTCAAAATAGCCATCCTACTAGGGAAGTCTGACCCCTGGGACTCAAACTATCCAAACTCCCTCTAGTAAATTGCTAATGATAATCTAGAATAAATGTTATATTTCTTGAATGTTGTAATATCTAATATGACTCCATCCATAGGGATTTGGATAACATTTCATGCTTTCACACTTGGTTATGCTCGCCTCACCTCTATCTACAAACTATATGGAATCGGGTGCAAGACCCTCAAGGGCCATTGCAAAGAAAGACAAAGGGAAGAAAATAGGTAGAGCTCCTTGCAAAAAAGAAGAAAAAGATTAGATGACGTACTAGTTCCAAAGGGAACCACTGCATTCCAAGGTCACCACAGAATGGAAAGAGATTATAGACACCAACATTGGTCATATTGATATAGATGAGTTTAAATAGAGGGTTAGAGTCAATCCAATAATGAATAATGCAAGGTTAATCAGAGGCAACAAAATTGATAAGACTATAGGCTTCCCTCCCTCTCTTGTCACCCGCGAACTAGTAATGGCTTGCAGAGAATCATATCAACCAGAGGCCTAGACAATCGTGGAAAAAGATGGAAACATTCTAGCTGACATGTCCCCTAGGGAAATAAAAAAGACATTTCACATGCCTACGTTCGAGGAAATGGAGGTACCGACCATTGCAGATTGCAAGTAAATGTGGGATGAAGATCCCTTACAATGTAAGAAGCTTATAAATCAATATTGGCTAAAAGAGAAGTGGGGCCGTACTGCTAAGGTTCCCCACTTGAGCTCTTCCACAATGATTTCTATGAAGACTACCATGACCTTGTAACCTTACTAAGTAGAGTAATGGGCCTTCCTACTATTGCTTACTTCTAAGAATGGATGGTCTACTTCATTGAAAATATTCTCCGTGGAGACAACACCACATTCTATTGGGGTGAGATCATTAGTGACTGCTTCCATGAGTAGTTCATTGTTGTTAAAAAGACATCCAAGTTCTACATGACATCCTATTTTGTCAATTCACTGGCCAAACAAAGGAAATATAGTGGCTTGTTCAGGGGCTTGGATGAAGAGCTTGACACAAAATTAGAAGTCTATGATAGATACCCCCAGCTACAGTTTAGAAATTTCAAAAGGGATTATTGTAGAGTCAATGAAGCTTTCATAGGTCATATTATTAGGTTACTCTAGGTGATTTTGAGAGGAGAGTCTCCCATAGTGCTCAGGATTTCCTTAATCAATATGCTTTCTTGTTCATTCAGTACCTAAAATTCACATACATTCACACCCAGGGATTTTTAGAAAGACCAAATAAGCTGCTTTGATATCCTAATGACCAGATAATATTATTGGAGCTTTCTTGATAACTATGACATGTACACACCCTTCTAAGTAGCAAAAAATTGACCAGAATTTTCTATTCCCTTTCTTTCGGCCAAGGGATGTATGAACTCAATACCTCACAATGTACAGGAAATTCAAAAAAGGAGTTAGTTGAGTACCCTTTTAGATTTCATACTGCCAGGCCACAGATGGATCCTTATGGACATATCAGGAAGGAACTGGGACCCTAGTATGCCCATCTGCACAACATTGAGGATTTTTGGATGAATTTCAAACATGACAAAGAGGTGTGGATGAGGAATTATATGTGGATGACCGCCTACTTTGTGAAGAGGGTGAACCTATTTCCTATGCCTAATAAAGTAGAAGAAGATGAGAGCATGATTATGGATCCTCGATATGTTGTAGTTACCAACTTGCTATTGCCATTGATAGATTGGGCTGAGCAAGAGGTCGATGACCTCGACATTATAACCAAGCCCATCAAGACTCATATAAGAGAATGGGTTAATGGGAAAGTTGCTCAATTGAAGCAACAAGGGGTCATTCTAACTTATGAGCGGATCAAAAGCAAGCTAAGTGGGACATATGGTGGGACATATACTACTTCAATAGGAGAGACTTCAAAGTCCCCTCCACTCACTCACTCTAGGAAAAGAAAAGAGGTTGACGAGTAGTAGCCCAACCCGAGGGTATATGCAAGGAAGGCCTCAAAAGGTGAACCTTCCAAGAAAAAAAAAAGGTTGGGAAGTACCACTACAGTGTCTATTATATAAGAAGATCCACTCCCCGAGGGAGAGGAAATGGAGGCTGATCCACCTAAGTCCCCACTGGCTTCCTCCACTGCTACTGCTCTCTCACTCACTTCTCAAGCCAAGGTGGTTACCTCCCCACCTGTGGTGGACATCTCGGTCTACCTTGCCTCTTCTTCACCAACTAGGCCAATAGTAGTGGTTGATTCTTCTTCTGCCACCATCTCTCCTCTTTCCTCTACTTCCATGTCACCAACCACATCTTTCTCACTAGCAACAACAATAATACCCATATCGACGCTCTCCCTTCGAAAAGCATTCTCAAGACATATGTAGAGTGCCCCCTCCAATTTTTTTGAAATGCTATTAAATCCGGCCATCTAGGCTACCTTGGCATAGGTTCTTGCTAGTGTTCCCATCTCAAAGCCTCCAATTGAACTTCCTGAGATGAAAGCCAAAATGGAAATATATGAGGAATCAAAAAAATGGGAGAGGGAAGCCACAAGGGCATTAGAAGAAGAAGAGAATGACTACCATGAGCATCTAGAGCATCAACATCTTCATATTAATAAGGTAGTCTACAAAGGAGAGGAGATAGAGTCTTCTAAAGGAAATGAAGAAAAGGATGTTGGTACTAAAATTGTACAAACATTTGATGCTGATTTTGAGGAGAAGTTGGCTTGAAAATTAAAGGATGTTAGAGAGGAAGTGGAAAGACCACTTTCTAAGGAAGGAAGGAAAGAAGACAATAAAATGGGAGAAATCTTGAAACTTCCAATAGGTGAAAAACATGAAGAAGGCCCTGAGCACGATGAGGAGGTACGTCTCTCGAAAGGGAAAGAAGAACATGAAGATGTGCCACCTTCACACGAGGAGAAGAAAGATAAAGAAGAAGATAACCCCAAAGAAGAGGATGAAGCCTAAAAGTATCTAGAGACTAAGTATCCTATGGGGCATGAGCATAAATAAGAAGGGGAAGAAAGAGATGCCAAAAAGGAAGACAACCCCAAAGAACACATGCCCACCAAACCACCCATCAAACACATGGTGTTCATCCAAGACTCTGATAAGGAAAAGGAATATACAAGGGTAGAGAAAGAGGCTCCCAAGGATAAGGAGATTAAAATCAAGAGAGATGAAGAAGAAGGTGATCATTAATCACCCAAAGGAAAATCCCATATGCCTGAATGGATGGAAAGGAAACTTGAAAAGAAAGATTCTGCCCTGAGTGATCCTAGAGTGAGGCTGGAGGCTATCTTAGCCTAGATGCAAATCAACACTAAGAAAGAAAAGAAGCCCAAATTTAGATCCAAGGTGACAATGGATACTTTTGGATCTAGCATTGTGCAAGTAGCCATGTCAGTGGTGGGAAAAGAAGGGATAAGCTATAATGTCTCAACTATTGACTTGGAGATAGCCACCAGGGAATGAAAAGTGGATCACCTTGAGGAGTCCATCAACATGATAGTGCATTTGATACTGCAAGATAAGATCTCAAAGGAAGAAATTAAGGCACAAATGGCTGATCTAATAGCCTAGATCTAGTAGTGGTCATCAACAGAGGAACTTCCTACCACATCTTTGACTCTGCCACAGTTGTTGTCCAAAGAAAAAATAGACAAGCTCGAGAAGAGAAAGAACTTGGATAGGACCACAAGAACTAGTTTTTCCAGGTCTTGTACATTGGAAACATGGGCATGAGTCATGCTTTTAGGATAGAAAAAAAGTTCTTGGATGTACAAAAGTCTCTTGAGGGAACAAGGAAAATCTACATTGACTTCCTGAGGACATATGAGTCTACTTACCCAAAGATTGTGGCTATCCTTAAACTGTTGAGTGGGACTTGTGAAAAAGAGCTTGCATTCAAGAAGGACGTTCATTGGCTAATGGATGTGTGGAAGGGGGATTTCAAAAACCGAAAGGAAAGGTTGGAGAAAGTGCTTGACAAGGTGGATCTAGATATTGATTGGCCAAGAATGTTTGGGTAGATTGTAGTAAGTATTTGAAGCTAATGATGGGGTATGATATGCCTCTTGTGCAAATTGATCTAGAAAAGATAAAGCCTCATTTCCATAAGAAGATGGAGGATGGGATGTTGGACGAGATCACTATTGACTTCATGAATTTTTCCTCCTAAGCCTTCACCCAATCTGAGCTATTCAGATACCATGCTACCAAATATGATGAAGAGTGGGAAAAAATCACTGACAGATACAAGGAGTGGAGTTACCAAGTGCTGCAATTTGAAAATTTGGAAATTGATAAGATCCAACCACTGATTCTAAAATTCATGGATTATGCTATTTTGAAGAAGGAGGGAAACCCTATTATTAATGAGGAATTCCTTAGAAAATAGCTGTAGCAAAAGGAAATCACCAAAAGACAAAACACTACAGTGCTACCACTAGAAGACAAAATAGGGATAAGGACAAAATGTATTTTAAAATGTAATATATTTGGGGGGTAGGTAGAACCATAGTTTATATTGAATCTTGGCCACACAATGAAAATCAATCTTGGCCATTCATTCTACTTTTTGGACACTATAAATAGGGGGTCTCCTCTCATTTTCAAGAGAGAGTTGAGTTGTTGTAATGACATGTTACTAAAATTATAATAGAAATACATTGACTTTGGTGGATTTCTGACTTTCTTTGCATGTTTCATGATTCATCTCCAATAGTTAGATGATTTAGTTAGATTTAATTTGTTGTTTAAGTTAGTCTTAGATTACTTTGATAGATTTGGTAATGCAATTCTATGGTTGTGAAGATTTTTGTTGTGTAGATGCCTTTCTTGTCCATACTTTTTGCTGTTTACTGTTGGTAGATGGTTGTGCAGAGTTAGTCTAGACTTAAATTCAAAGCTTCCCTAAAATTTTATCTTTATTCATGCATGTATATGGTGAGTGAATGGTAAAATATTTGTAGTCCTTAGGAGATAGCATAGATTTCATGACATTGTGAATTTTTTAGTTAAGTGATTTTTTTTTTAAGGAAGTTGTCCACAGTAGAAACCTCCATGATCACTATTCATGGTTGGTTTTAGATCTAGGAACTTCTTCTCTCCACTACCCTTTTTCCTTTTTTTTTAGAAATAGCCTATGCTAAGGTTCACTGCACATTGTAAAGACAACCTTAAGAAAATATTGGAGTTTCAAACTGTTGTTCGAACCTGCAACAAAGTGCACATCAACTTCCTTTCTTAGGAACTCCATTTCAAGATCCACTTCATTTAATCTAGCTTCATAAGTCTACCTTGTGATTATCAGTGAAATCACATGAAATATCAACTGAGGAATTCCATGCAAGTCATGACTTGACACTCGAGAGACCTTGGGGTGATTTTTAGCAACTTGTTGTTGGAGATTTCTTTTCAAGAGAGGTACTACATTTGAGTATTGCCTAAAGTGTGCAAAACACCACATCAACACATTGGATCACTTATCATTATGTAGCTCTTCTATCTTTCAATTTTGAATGATCGAAAGCTTTCCTTAAGTTTTATGAAAAAGTGGCAATCTAAATGTTATCCTCAAAAACCTACCAGTTCTTATCATTTTCAAGAATTGATGACCAAACGATGATTTTCTCTACATTATTTTTTGTTGTTGATTCAAAATTTGTCTCAAACTATGAACTAATCAAAGCCATCCAATCAGTGATAGATCATTCTAGGATTGTGGGATAATTTTATGTTAAAATATTTAAAGATCTCAATCATATCCATACTCTATGTCTATAAGACCTCATTCCTACATTTTTGGAAGCCACCTATCCACTAACTTGAATAATGACCAACTTCGAGTCTTCAAAGACTTGTACTCTTTTCATTTCCATCATTTCTATGAGAATCAAACCATGGACCAAAGACTCATACTCAACATCATTATTCAAGCATGGGAAGTAGAAGTGGAAAGATTTGAGGGTCTCTAATCTAGTCAGGGATACCAATCAGACACCTACTTTGGAACCAACCTTGCATTTGGCACTATCAAAATATAAAGTCCATAGACTATTATTTCCTAGTTTGTTGGGTTCTTTATACTCTTTTACCAATTTCAAGAAGACTTGGTCATTGTCAAAGATCACATAAGCACCTAATTCGGTAGCATGGAAGTTCTTGAATAGGTTAGATTAAATAAACTGAATAAGGAGGACCCCCTCTTCGGGGCCCCAATCACTAGTTTCCTCCTCGTCCTCTAGAATTTCTATGCAATACGTCTCCCTTTCTAAGGAGGTATGCACTACTTCAAATCATAGGACCACATTGTCTACTATATGTACTAGGTGCAAGGGTTTAGATAGGATCTTCATCTTTTCCCCATATTTTGTTCGTAATATTATATGGAACTAATCAAGTGCTAGATATTTGTCAAGCTTTATTGTAAAGTCTCTTGAAAGATACATCCTAGACACTAGGGGGATGTCTATCACAACTATTTATTATGTGGTGGTTTGGCTCAAACACAAGAATAGGGTCAAAGACATATCCATGATGTGGAAAATGGTTGGGACCTTCTTCCTATCTAATTGCATGATCCCTTTCTCAAGAGGCTCATACATAATTTGGTTCATCAGCCACTTGCTTAGGCATGACCATAGTATTGGCTTCTGAATTAATCATGTTATTGTGTAAAAGATTATCCCCCACAATAAGTGTTAAAAAGAAAGGTGTGGGCTTTGGTTTTCTTACATCTTTCTCATTTGAATTGTCTTCAATGTTTACATATGCTATGACTCTCAAAGTTTGGGGGTATGACACGAGCTCCTCATCTCTATCTTGATTGTGCAGTGGGATTGTGTTTGTTCACAATATTTGTTCTTCTTTCTTTAATTCCTCCTTAAGCAACATTTTTTGTTCCATAATTGATATAATGTCCCATAGAGATACATTAGTAGGAACCTTCTTAAATTATTTGACCACATTGAGCATTCCTATTGGCAAGACCTTGGCTTTGAATAGTGGTATCTCTTTCATCTTCGGGAGAGGTCGATCCATTGTGGGCAGGCTCAGTGCTTTTTCTATCTCCTTTTCTAGTGATGGTGGAGCTTGCGACTACTAAGTGAGTCAAGTTTATGAGTCTTTCTTTACTTTTGGTTGTGGATGCAATGGAGCTTGTTTCATGTACTCTCTAATGAGAATTCTTATGGACCTTTTGTTGTAGTTCAACTATACTTGTGGGGCCCTAGTCGGAGCATCATTTGCAAATATTGTATCTTCTTCTTCCATCAAAGAGAAGAGGGCTTGGTCTAGTGTGATATCCAACTCTTTCTCTAAGGAAATCTCTTGTGTTTGTACTTTGAAGTGGGAATTCTCCATTTTGGAAGACTAATATTCTTCTGTGTTTGAGAACACACCTTGACCTCTTTGCTCCACTATCTTCTGTTGAATATTTACCATCAAATTTTTTTTTGGCATATAACTATCATTACATGAGAAGTACCACATGATCTCATCCTGTCCTAGGTTATTCTGGCTTGGGAACAAATCCCTACTCAAACTATTCTTGACAGTTTGAAGTGGCATGGTGACTAGGACTATCTAGTTTGCAGGCACTAGTTGTTGACTTCCTCCTTTTGGAGCTCCTTGATATGTGTTTTGTTGATAAGATGGCCTTCATCTTTGATAGGTTTGCATGGGAGACTTTAGAGGTGTAGCTTTACATCATCAGATGAGGACTATCTCATTCACAAATGACTGCATGAGGTTCTTGATATCATTGACATCCATTTCTAATTAATAAGATCTTGACATGCTCGATTGCACACTAGGGTACATAAATACATGGAAGGAGGTACAAGTGAAGTGCTCACATGTAGAGTGGAGGCACTCAGAGTTTCCTCTTCCCAAGGGCCACCAAATATTTTTGTGAACATGGGCATCAATGAATGTGGTGGAAGCTTCCTGGTGTCAATTAGACTATTTTCTATGTTCATAGCCAGATCGTATGCATCGAGGATGGTATCTCCTCCCATAGACTATATACCATGACCAAAATGTTCAAATTGAAAGCCTTTAGATAAAACATGAATGCCATTACATCTAGAGGCCTAGCTATCACAAGAATCCTCTTCCATGTTTTGTGAAACTTGATGTTGAAGTTTCTCATGGCCTCTTAAGGGCTCGTCTTGATGGTGATTAATTGCTATAGTGAAGAGGAGAAATCTCCCTTTTTCAAGAAGTGCTTGAAAAAATTCTCTTCGAGTTGATCACAAGAGAAAATAGAACTAGAATCCTAAGACCTATACCAATCTTGGGAATTTTCTTTGAAAGACGCGACCAGTAATCTAAGAGCATCATTCTCTTCCACAATATTATGTACTCTACATACCTCCACTATATCTTGGAGATGTTTGAAATGGGTCTTAAAATCCTCCCTCAAAAACTTTGGGATTTCCTTGAGAGCATTGGATGGTATGGCAAGCGATACATCTAGGGGCATAGGTGGTTGTAGCGAGCTATTGCTATCCTAGGTTACAAAACTTCTAGGAGCAAGAGCACCTATATGAGCCATTATAAATAGATTCCTATGTCCATAGGGTACACAGGTATTCTGATTTGGAAGGTTCGGCCTCCTGGTGGAGTAAATAAGGCTTTGGATTATGGGCTAACACTTCTTACCCTGTTACTTCTTATAGGTGAAATGGAACTTGTAAGCCTTCTCCTTCCAAGTGTCGAGGCTAGAAACTGAGAATATTGGTAATGGCATCTATAAGATGCTCTTGTTTGAACTCTGTGCATGAAATTTTCAGCCTCTCTTTTTGGTCTAATTTAAGAATTATTTTTTACTTCCAATTAGAAATTTGAAAAACTTTAGGTCCCACTAGGTGTGTAAAAAAAAAACTATTGATCATTAAATCTTGCACCTCTCTGAACAACCTTATGGGAAATTCAATGAGTGGGGGAACAATTTTGTGCCTCACTGAATAAACTTTGGGATTTTTATAGAAATCTAGCTCTTCTTTATATTTGGGGGAAAGGGGTAGAAAGAAATGTGAATAAAAAATAAAGATGGTGATGTCCCAAAGATTTTACAATATTTCAAACCTTAACTATTCCTTATAATTGATATGCTAGACACAAAATGTTATAGACCTTTTATTGTTGGGAAGAGAATGAGTAAAAAAGGCTAGAGAAAGAACAATGCAGTCTTTCAAATCTCCCAGTGGGAAGCACCCATTAAGGTCCAATTAGACATAAGAAAACTCTAAAGATTAATAGGAATATTCAAAAAATTATAGAATCCTTCCTCCTTTACAACATAATATGGAAAATGGTATACCCTTTATAAAAAATGGAAGAGTTTAATAGACATGATCCAATTTCTAAAAGAGAGCATGAAACATAGAAGCTTAACATCATGTGAATTAGTTATCTGAACTATCAACACAAAAATTTTAACACAATGTTTTCAATAAGAATGAAATATGAGAAATAAATTTGACAAAGGCCATATCATGCACAATTTCAAATATTTCTCCCAAATAGATCAAACTTCTATGATATAAAAATTGAAAACAAATATCATATGCTAATTTAATGATAGTTTGAATTAAATATAATATGCAAAAGAGAATAAGCAATATTCTATAAAGACCCTCCTACTTCTAAGAAAAAAGAAATCCCTAGCAATATCTATGTTCTTCAAAAATATCTTCAAAGAAAACTTTTAGAACTCTTTAACTCAATAATGCCAACCCTTATTTATAGCCAAAAGAAGAGGACATCACCGCAAACAATCCATAAGTAAAAAGTGCCTGATGCCTAAACATGATAGCTCACAATCCAATATTAGATCTTGATTAGATCACAACAATCT
Organism: Sequoia sempervirens; assembly: GCA_007258455.2. Taxonomy (NCBI): domain Eukaryota; kingdom Viridiplantae; phylum Streptophyta; class Pinopsida; order Cupressales; family Cupressaceae; genus Sequoia; species Sequoia sempervirens. Next base: position 163,880,584 of record VDFB02000363.1, on the reverse strand, counting down.
TCGTTATTTAATTCCAAACTTCTTCATTAATGGATTTAGATATTTTAGCAAAGATGCATTGTTAGAAGACAATTAGATTTAACACATCCTAGAAAAAATATGATCAATCAACTATGTAGGTTGATGATGTCGACTTGGAGGTTCCACCTAGAAAGTAAGACACCTGTCATGATTCTCTATGAACTTCACTCAAAAAGATCCTTTTGTGGAAGATAAAAATTGTCCAACAAAAATAAATGATGTGTTAAGTGAGCAGGTGATTTTAGACTTTGTGGGAGAATTTTTGAAGAAAATCCCCACCAAGCTAACACATGTCCTAGTTCACACCTGAAAGGAAAATGATACGTATATAAAGTTGCACAACCACCACATGGTGCATTGTGTGCCATTATGCAAGAGCAGTCTTTGTCCTTTGGGTGTGGATTCATCCCGAAGTAGAAAATAAGGGCTAAAAACAAAATAAAAATCATAGAGGAAAAATTGCTTCACAAAATCATCATGGAAACTATCAAAAATATTAAAAGTGTATGATGTTGTGAGAAATAATTATTGAATGGATTAAAACATTTAAGTAACCAATTTGGAAATTTGATGAATAATTGAATTTGCTAAAATTATATTTTTAGTTCATGAATGTTTTTTTGGATAATTCTTGATTGAATGAGCCTATGTGTAGGCCTTAAGGATATCAAAATTTATATTTATCCATCAAATTATGAATTAATCCTTTATCCCATTATTCAAGCTAAATTTTCTCTTATATTTTCATTTAATTATGTCATTCCAATTTATTTATGGAAAGAAGAGTGTTATATAATCTTAGAATTGAAATTATGAAAAAAATGGTTTATGAGTTTTCACGTAGGTCAGGGGAACCTATGGGTAATAATTATTGGATAGGAGCACTTAGAGGCACTAGTCCTTTGGGTAGGAGCACCATAGGGGGGTTAGTACCACAAGGAGCACTAGAGGTGTCACTAGAGCTAGCTACAATGCTCTAAGAGGTTTGTAGCTCCTAATTTTCATCTTGATGAATTTAATTAAAAAAATAATGGCATAGCACATGCATTCATAGGGTACTAAAAAATACCCCTAATCTCATTTCTACAGTTCAAAATTATGCATTTAATACCCCATCTACACATATTTTTGTGTCGCCAAGATCATTTATATTGCTCATATTCTACATAGTAAATAACATGTTTACCACTACTCCATTTCATATAACATTTAAAGTATTTTTATTTTCTAAATGAAAAATCTTGCAATTTCAAAAGGAAATTACTTAAATTTTTGCATCTTATGGAGATTGTAAAAGCAATTGAAAATATCTGGTTAAGATTAAAATTATTTCCTAATGCGGATATTTTGAAATTATTGTTAAGAATATGATCTATTCCTTGTCACAATGTTCTTGCAACATTTGGAGTTTCTTGTTACCTTCATTTGATTCTAATCAAGATTATATGTATATATCACAGTGCTAGGAATGAGACATATGATTGCAAACATATCTCATTTTCAACTTTCATCTTAGGTTACATTTTCTTAGGATATTAAAAAAAAAATCTCGAAGGATTAGAAAAAATCACACAATTTTTATTTTTCATTCTTTAGTTCATAGATTTTTTTTACAAGACAATTTTTTTGATATGCTTGAACAAAAATACAAGCACAAGAAACATTCAATTTTTTTGGAAGATTCCAATTGGGAAAATTTTCAACCATGTATCCAATAATATTTCTAAAGAATATTTATTCTAAAGGTGTAGAGGGAGAAATGGTAGTGTTACCTAGATCAATACTTCTTCAAACACATCCACTTGTGGGTCAAAATGTGCTAACCAATTTTTTTTTTTAAAAGAACTTGAGCTGATCATTTATGAACCTCCTTAGAAGATGGCTTCTTTTCCTTATTTAGTTTCTAGAATTATAATGAAATATCCCTATTTACATAGAAAAATTTCATGTAGATATTTTGGACCATCAAGCCATAGTGATCAATTGTCTAGCACTGTGAAGCTTTGTCAAATCCCTATAAATCTCCCAACTAGAGCACAATCTAATGGAACAATAATTGAGTGCAACAAATTTTTTAGAGGCACTTAAACTCTTGGTGTAGATTCCATCCAAGGTATGAAAGATTCAAGGTAGTTGGAGAAGGTTGATGAATGGTCAAACTATTAAAGGTACCGATTTTTGGAGGCAACTATCACATCCTGGTTAGAAGGAACCCTTTCACATAGACCTAAACAATAAAATAAAATAAATTAAGTGTCACAAGAGACCATGTACATATGGAAATGTTGACCAAGGGTGAAGGATATGTCATGTCATTAATAAGACATGGCATCCTCACAATTTCACTATTAAACTTTTAGTTGAAAGGGGTGTATTAATTACAATTTTTTGGGCGCTTGAGAAGAAAATGAATGAAGAGGGATGGTGCTAGTGTAGGAACCACATGAAGGTATGGGAATCCATCAATTCTTTAAGAAACTGGAAGAATGGTGACCCTTCCTTATTTACTAATGTTTTCAAATATTTATAGGTTTCTGGAAATAAAAATGTGAGAGAAAAAAGAAAAGGATGGTGTGTGTAGGGGAAGGAGACTCGCAACCCTTCTAAAATCCTTATTTTTTGTGCTATATTTTGGGGAAGAAAATATTAAAATAAAGGAGAAATATAAAATTAGGGTATGTTCAGGATCATGATGGGCCAAAAAGTGGCAATATAATGGGTATTTGTAGGGTATGTGGTTGATGACTTTTCTTTTCCCAAAATTGATGAAATGAAAAGGGTTTTTAAATGATATTCTCACCTTTCCACCAATATAAATTATTCTTTACTTTGAATTTAATAAATAATTATTATTCATTTTCTATTTGAATTATGACCAAAGTCCTGATTGATAGGCTGATTGAAAAAAATCTATAGCTTTCAGAAGGTGTCACACTTTTTGAATCCAAAACACGTGTCACATTCTATGCTTCACATACTATAGGATTAAAAAAATAAAAATTGAGTTTCATGAGGTTTTGACCAAGTGAAGGTGGTCAGACATACAATTTTTTATATTTTTTAAAAGTTGTAATAAAAAATTCATAATTAATTATTCACTTGGAAATTTTTTACAAAAAGTATGCATCACATCTAGACATGAGTCCTCTACTTATGTCTAAAATATTATAAAAAAATATTATCATTTTATTGTGGTTAGGGTGGTTAGACGAACACCTACTTCTTATTTTTTCCCTGAAATTTAAGTACTACTACATTGAAATTTCAAATTTTCACCAAACGGATTTAAAAAAAAAAGACTCTAGTAGTTTAGAAACTACATTCAATTTGCTACAGATTCTATTCTTACATATTTTTGAAATAATATAAATAACTTATTCAAATTTTTACGTCAAGTTTCCTGGCTCTGATTTTTCTGAATTTTTTGCCACTTAAGGGCCTGTTTTTTCCATGATGATCCTGCACGTACCCATCATGTGGAAAAGAGAAGAGAGTAAAGGAATGCAAGGAAATGAAAATTCATTGGAGGAACTTTTAAGGCAAGAAAATAGAGATGTCAATGGAGGACTTGTGCAGGAGAGGGGGAGGAATTTTGCAAAGAAGAAAAAGACGAATTTTTAAGAAAATGTAATTGGTAGATGTAATTCCAAATTCTACAAGCCTTTCCAATATATCATGCTTATGCCAAAATGGGGGCATCAAAAGAGGGTATGGACATCCATCACAACATAAAATAAGAAGGAAGTTTTGTCAATTGCTACAATTATAATCTATTGAGAGACAAGTATTTAAGATATGAAATCATAGTCAAGGTATGTGAAATGATTTACCTAATTATGCCCAACACCAAGGCCACAACCTAGCTAAGGAAAGTGTGATAATTAGTTGACAATATTCCTAAAAGAAATGAGGTTTCATGAGTAACAATAGCCTAATGGGTACAAATGGAATTGTGAAAAGATGCTATAAACTAGCAAATACAAGACAAAACCTCAAAACATTTGTTAAGAATCTCTACAAAAGTGCATTAATATCATAAATAAATGAGGTTGCATGTGGTTATCCACAACAAGGGAAGGGAGTAATTATGCATGAGCATCAGGACAAACTTGTGATTCCTTGGAGAAATTTTGAAAGGATGATCAATTTTGTTGTTTCAACAATGTTCAAAGGTCATAGTGATCACATTTCATGTGTTTAGGTCATTAGGAGGTCAATTTTTAAGTTTGATGTCAAAATTTGAATAAATTTAAAAGTTGTCACAAAGTTATGCAAAATTTCTAAAAAGCAACATTGGAAGGTGAAAGGTCATGTTTTGATTTGGGTTATTTAAGGTAGTTAGAATCTAAAGAGTTAGTTTGAATTCCTTTAAAAATGACTTGTAGACACTTTTGTAACTTGTGGGTGATTGGGGTCATGAATTTGAATAAAGGGAACTCTATTTTTATTCCATTTTTCTACAAAATTTCTCTATTTTCTGAGGTTTTATGGCCCTGTACGAGCATGAATTCATATAGAAATGTTTGCACGTGATAGCAGATCCAATTACCTTATGAAATTTGGTGGAGTTTTGTGAAAGTTATAGAGGATTTTCTGAAAATTGTGGAAAACCCTTGTTAGTGTAAACAATAAGGTGAAGAAATTGTGTTTTTCATTTAATAACTCATGGAATCTTCTAGTTTTTGGTGAGATTAGTCATTTATGCATGTTCATTCATATTTCAATGGTTTTGGGGAAAAAGTGAGGAGTAAAGGTGTGGAGAATTGAAGTTTAGGACTGAATTTCTATGCGTAGTCTATTAAAACAGAGTTTAGAGAGGAACAATACCTAGGGTTTGTTAAAATAGCTTTGGGAATGTACTTTCGATGGAATATTAAGCATAAGTAAATATAATTTGGTGAGTTCCAAGTGTTGGTTAGGAGGAAATAAGCTTGGAGATAGTAAATTCAATAAACCCTATTGGAACAAAGCAGATTAGGCCTAATTTGTATGTAGACAGTCCTGATTTGATTATTTATTTTAAAAGCAACATATGTTGAATTTTTGATATGATTTAGAAACCCTTAATGGGTGCTCAAAATTTTCATCACTGACTAGAGATTGTTTGTGGTTTAAAAGATATGTTTGGCTGTCCTTAATGGCATGGTTGCTAGGAGTTAGATTAGTCAAGAACTCTATGTTTGATGATGCAAAGAATGTTCTACTTGGGTGGCAGTAAGTTAGAAGGTTATGGATGTTTTTTTTGAACTCTCACAAATTAGGTTTTGATGATCTAAATATTTCTTTTGTTCTTTTAAATACTGATCTTGCATGGCAGTGAGATGATAGTCACCTTTTTGGAGCCAAAATTGAATGGATTGGGGTAGGTGTTTAATAAAATTTCAAGAATACAGATTGGGGATTGATTTAAATAGCTTATGCAGGTATATTTATAGTTGTCTTTGAAGATAAATTGGCTTGGTAATGGAAATTTTCTATTTGTTGGGGCCTAAAAGGGCCTAATTTCTGAGTTGGGATAGTGTCTTATGTAAGTTAAGATGTTTGGGTTATTGGTGTTGGTGATAGAGATTGAGTTAGTCATTTTAATGTTGTTTAATATGTTTTGAGGAAACTTCAAGTGATTATGTGCTTTATTCTCAGTTTGATGGTTTTGATTAAGAGTTTTGTGAAGAGGAATGAGTCCTAGATGCAAGGAAATGAAATATTTGTTAGAGTTTTGTCAAGTGAGATTGTGAGAATGATTTTCTTCCTCTAGCATTGCATCAAAGTGGTATTAGAGCACAAAAGGTGCTGGGTAGAGAGTTTGTGGTTGTAGTTGTGTGTGTTGTGGTTGTGTGCAAGTTAAGAAGAACCTGGTTGTTTCCAAGAGAAGGTAGAGAAAGTTAAGAGAGAGTGAATCAATGAGAGACTTTCTTATGGAGATGGATATTTTGAGGAGGAATTTGCAGGGAGAGGAAGAAAGGAAGAAGAGAAATAGGCAAGATAAGTTTGATAGAGAGTTAGCAACATTAAAGTAAGAGGTGAGAAGATTGGATAAAGAGTTCCAGGAGTCCATGATGAAAATGGAACAATGGATCAAACAAGCCACAAGTTGGCACTTGATAGTGAAAAAGAGTTAAATTTTCCATAGAGGAGATTGTTGGAAGGAGGAAAAGACAAGCAAAAAGGAAAATGAAGATGAAAAAGAAAGAAGAAGCGTTTGAAGATGCAAGTGAAGAATTCAAAGATGAAGAAGAAAAAGGTATGAAGAACCTAATTTCAGAGGTTGAAGATATGGTTTTGGTGAAAAAATTGAATGAAGAGATGATCAAGGAATAATTGGTCTTGGAGATTTTCAAAGAGATGAAGACAGATGGAGGTATTGTGATCAATTGAATGTATCATTTCTTTATTGAATTAATTCTATGGACAAGGAACAATTTGAAGGTCAAAGGAAAAAGGGATGAACAAGACATTGAGATGCACCAAAGCATAATAATTCTTATTTCAATTGGCAAGCAAGATAGGAAGCTAATTTTTGCATGGACAAGTTCAAACCTAAGGTGAAGATGAAGACCAATGAGAGCAATTTCTAGTGTTGGTTCCTTGGAGAAATTTTGAAAGGATGATCAATTTTGTTGTTTCAACAATTTTCAAAGGTAATATTGATCACATTTCATGTGTTTAGGTCATTAGGAGGTCAAGTTTTAAGTTTGACGTCAAAATTTGAATAAATGTAAAAGTCAAGTCACAAAGTTTCAAAATTGCTAAAAAGCAGCATTGGGAGGTGAAAGCTCATGTTTTGATTTGGGTCGTTCAAGGTAGTTAGAACCTGAAGAGTTAATTTTAATTCCTTTACAAATGATTTTTAGAAAATTTTGTAACTCGTGGACTGTGATTGGGGTCATGAATTTGAATAAAGGGAACTCCATTTTTATTCCATTTTCTACAAAATTTCTCTATTTTCCAAGGTTGTACGGCCCTATACAGGAATGAATTCATATCTATATTTTTTTATGTGATAGCAGGTCCAATCACCTTCCTTATGAAATTTATCTCATGCAATTTGGTGGAGTTTTGTGAAATTTATAGAGGATTTTCTAAAAACTGTGGAAAACCCTTGTTAGGGTAAACATCAAGGTAAAGAAATTGTGGATCTCCTTTAATAACTCATGGAATCCTCTAGGTTTTGGCGAGATTATTCATTTATGCATGTTCAATCATATTTGAATGGTTTTGGGGAAAAAGTGTGGAGTTAATGTGTGGAGAATTAAAGTTTAGGACTGAATTTCTATGCATAGTCTGTTAAAACAAAGTTTAGTGAGGAACAATACCTAGGGTTTTTGTTACAATAGCTTTAGGAATGTAATTTTGATGAAATATTAAGCATAATTAAACCTAATTTGGTGAGTTCCAAGTTCTGGTTAGGAGGAAATAATCCTAGAGATAGTAAATTCAATAAACCCTATTGGAACAAAGCCTATTAGGCCTAATTTGTGCGTAGACAGTCCTAATTTGATTATTTCTTTTCAAAGCAATATATGCTAAATTTTTGATATCATTTAGAAACAATTAATGGGTTTCCAAAATGTTCATCATAGATTGGAGATTGTGTGTGGTTTAAAAGATATGTTTGGTAGTCCTTAATGACATGACTACTAGGAGTTAGATCAGTCAAGAATTTTGTGTTTGATGATGCAAAGTATGTTCTACTTGGGTGGCAGTAAGTTAGAATTTTATGTATGTTTGTTTTGAATTCTCACAAATTAGGGTTTCATGATCTAAATAGTTCTTGTGGTTCTTTTAAATACTAATCTTGCATAGCAGTGAGATGACAGTCACCTTTTTGGAGCCAAAATTCAATGACTTGGGGTAGGTGTTTAATAAAATGTCAAGAATACGGATTGGGGATTGATTTAAATAACTTATGCAGGTATATTTACAACTATTTGTTAAGATAAATGGGCTTGGTAATGTGAATTTTCTATTTGTTGGAACCTAAAAGGGCCTAATTATTGAGTTGGGATAGTCTCTTATGTAAGTTCACAAGTTTGGGTTATTGGTGTTGGTGATATAGATTGAGTTAGTCATTTTAATGATGTTTAATATGTTTTGAGGAAACTTCAAGTGATTATGTGCTTTATTCTCAATTTGATGGTTTTGATTAAGAGTTTTGTGAAGAGGAATGAGTCCTAGATGCAAGGAAATGAAATATTTGTTAGAGTTTTGTCAAGTGAGATTGTGAGAATGTTTTTTTTCCTCTAGCATTGCACCAAGTAAGCTTATACTTCTATTTCAAACTACCTTCAAATTATTCTAAATAAGTTCGTGGTAAAAAGCAAGTCAATGATGAGGATGTAGGGAAAGGAGGTAGATAGATTTCCATGATTTCAAGAGAAATATCTTCCCTATCATTTCATGAGCTAATTATACCCCTTCCTATTACTCTCCTAAAATAGTATTGATTCCATGTTACTCTCTTTCCATTTCATTGAAGTTCTACTTTCTCACATATTATTATTTGAGAAATTCAATGGCTAAAAATTGATTTAGACAAGATTTGTTTGTGGGACTTTTATTAATGCATTTGATTAGGAGATCATGTGTTATTTGATATTTCATCATACTATTAGTGGATGCATCTCTCTATCTTTTAGTGTATATAGAGAAAGAATGAGTGAGTATATTGTGCAATTGTGCTTCACCCTGGGCCTTAATTCTATAATATATACTTGGTTGTAATATAATTTAGAGTAGAAATTAAAGGATTTTTATTAGAAAAATGGTTGTGGTTGAGATATTATGAAATGAGAAGTATGATATTTTTTAATTTTATTTTTGAGGTTGCATGTATCTTGCTTTGAATTCAAATAAAAACTCTATTTGAGTAATAGTGTGAATAGTAATATTTTGGATTTATTAAGAAATACCATGAACATAAAAAATGGTGTTAATTCATAATATTCCAAATAAAAAACTAATATAGTTATGTATTCTTGACATCTATTTAGATGATATAGAAATGCATTGAATGCCAATATATTATGTTTATTCATTTTTGGTTTGTAAATTTAATCTATACTTAAACTCATATTTAAGGGATCTTTTGTGTCAAGGGAATACCCTAGAGAACATGCAATGATTATAAAGTTGAAAAGGATGCAATGATGGTCAAGTCATTTTTATATAAATATATTTAAAAGTGTTATCGTATTGAGAAGATATCAAAATGCATGTGGTTATGGACCATTTAAGAAATCTTATTGTAGTGGAAATATGTGTAATATGATTCCTTTAATGTGATTTTATCCTTCCTGCTTAATGCAAAACTAAGAAATGTTGTAAAAGTATAGAATGGTATTTGGGTGTTAGGGTAAAGGTTTAGTGTGATTAGAAAATATCTATTGACCCCTAAAGTATAAGAAAGTCAATATTGAACTTATTTTATAATGACTATAATGCATTCCATAATTATTGTGCATAGAATCAATTTGGAGGATTTTATCTTATAAGACACTAAGGTCCAAGATATATGTTGTTTATGATATGTGGTATTTTAATGCCTAGCTAAATATGAAGATGTATGATAATAGGGACCATTACATGTAAAGGCTATTATAAAACCTTCTTCTTAGAAACATGCCATCTTAACATGTTGAATTGAACTATTTGAGTAATCTCATATATGGTCATGTTTCACACCATCTTCATACAATTATAAATCGTATAGTATGGCCCTTGTGCCTCTATTATGACCCAAACATTGATCACGAACAAATCAAATATGTAATTATTGTTGTATGTCTTTTGAGGTCTAGAGGAATGTTTTATATGATTATGATATTTTATTTTATAGAACCATATTGTGGGTGGGAAAGCCCACTTGGAAACATGTTTATACTTTCAGCATAACTGATGCATTTTTAATGATATTTTGAATATTATTATTAAAGGATGTACACTCTTTAATACTAACCAATCATTAGACCAAATATAGATTGTATAGAAAACTATACCCAAGTATTCTTGAATCTCCATGCTTGGAGAGATATATCATGGATAAAAAAATTCTTATCAAAACCTAACAAATCCTTATTCTCCTATGTAAGAGAATATTAATATGTGTAGAACCCTATTTTGAAAACTATATGTTATTATCATTAGAATAACAAATACCACATAATATCTTTGATAGGAAATTGTAAGGGGTTTAGGCATGCTCACATTGAATGAGAATGATAACCATGGTAAGGTTTAAATTGAGATTTTGTATGTGTAGATGGAAGTGTCATGGCCAGTGTGTAGGTAGCATTGAGAGATCTTATTAGGAGAACTAAATGTGACTTCAGGTACATAAGTGGTCCTTAGGAAAATGACACCTCTATGCCATCAAATCCATAGGGGGGGTCTAGGGGTGTAACTCCCAAATTTTGGGATTTTTCCTACATGGTTTGACCTTTCCTCCTTTGTAAGCTTCTATTTGAGGCTAAAATGGGTATCAAATGGGTATGATCAAGTGAAGGAAATTTAATAGCTTATATTTAATACATAATATGCTTCTATTAAATAGAATGAAGTAAGGGATTTAAGTACTTTATAATGGGTATTTTATTATATGTCTATGTTGGGTAAAGTTTAGATCATGTTGGTTCCATGTACCTCTTATGTGTCTATGTAATTCAATTCCATATCTAGAGTTCTTTATGTATAGGCTCGTGTATCTGTTGATTATGATTGTGGTTCATATTATGTATGACCTACCCAAGAGTGAACCTTTGAGATATTTGAGCAGTGGCAAATAGTTATTGGACTATCCCAATAATCAATGTCTAGGCTACTACTAGGGATTAGTCAACATTCATTTGGTTCATGGAGGTGAAGGTAGTGGGCTACCCTGGTTATATGATACAACCATAGTGGTTGCATAGGTAGGGACCCATCCATGTAGGTAATAGTAATATAGGGCTAACCATGCATTGAGAGGGTTCATTGGCTATCACTGATAAGCACGAAAGTGATCGATGTGAAGTGTTACCCAAGATTGTGAAGAAGATAGCTAAAAATATCACTAAGGTCACAAGGTGGTATATGTCAAGAGATACTTCTTCTTGGGTGGACAAATGTCATCAGTGGCATATAGGTGATAAAAGTTGAAATCCACTTGGCTTGCTAGGTTCACTAATTGGGAAAACCCTTGGGATGCACAGAATCCACTTCCTAGTTGTTAGACTATATACTTGGTCTTGTAGAGTTGAGGATGAACCTATGGTGTAGTATGGGATTCAGAATCCTCTTCCCATTTGTCCAATGGTGTAGAAGACTGGTGGAAAGGATAAAACCCATGGTGTAGTTCGTAGTGTACTTATATTCTTTCCATCTAGGATGCATTATGGAAATGTGATATTTAGCCACTGTGATGTGTTAGCTAGTCACTATGTATGTGATGTATGTTGGAGCTCATCATTATGAATTTTTGATTGATTTTAGATCTTGTCCCTGTGTATATGTGATGTATGTTGAGCTTTCACTAAGTATTTGTGATGCATGTCAGAGCTCGTTATTTTTTATGTGTGATGTATGGTGGAGCTCATCACTATGTAATGTGATGTATGTTGGAGCTTGTCATTGTATATTTGCGATATATGTTGGAGCCAACCACTAATGTAATATGATATGTGTATGAGAAAATCATTGTTGTACTTGTGATGCACATATGAGCTTATGAAAAATGTATTTCTGATCCATGTATGATCCATTCATTATCATACCTGAATGTGTATGAGTTAGTCAGCTTGTGTATGGAGGTATGCTCGTGATGTAGTCATTGTGTATGATCTTTTGGATTATGGATGATATGTCCCTTGTGAATATTGTGAATTTTTGTACACTAATTTTTGGTATGGACTTAACACTTGATGGAAATTTATTATCAAAAGTAATTATCATTATATTATAATTAACTAAGTGATAACTTACACTTAATCAATAAGTCATGGTTTAAATGTGAGATCATAGACCTCATAATTGAGAGGAGAGATTGAACTCCCTCTAACATTGTGGGATGAACTACAAAGCCTTTTATTCCCACCAAGGGATACGTAGGTAGGGTCACCATGAACCTTCAAGGCTTAGGTTGTAGGTCTAGGTAAGACTTTAACTTTGATACCTTACCATTGTTTTGTACCAGAATATAATTCATGATGATGAGTTGATGCCACCATGGTGAGTGGAGAAGAATTGAAGTTAGCACTATTAAGCTACATGTAAGGTTCTTAATCATTTAAGTTGGTAGTAGTTGTTGTGAATATATATATATATATATATTGTAGTGCCTAGGGGCAAATTTTACAACTTACTTTTGAGAAGGTCAAAACTAACCTTATCAACCTTGGATAAGGAAGAGATGGAGGAGGAAGCATAAGAGTGGAGAAGGGAAGCAATATACGATCTTGTTATTGAAACCCCATGGACATGAAAAAATAGGAAATACACTCCTATGCAACACAAAAGTAGTCAACCACAAATCCTAATTCCTAATATATTTTTATTAGATTTTTTTTTCTCTAGACCCCCCTTTTAATATTTTCCTATTAAAAAATGTGGCTCTGAAGTCCACCCTTCTGCCCATTGGTCCCTCTCTCCCCATTGAATAAATCTTATAGAGAAAAGACTATCTAAAAAAATCTGAAAATAATATTACGAAAGAGGGTCAATTTCTAAATAGACGGTCGATGAATTAGTTCTAAGGTTTCACTCAATTTATCGAATTAATATAAACCAAGTCCCACATAGTGGCTAGTACTTGCCTTTATAGTATTGTAATTATTGTTTTTAGATTTGTTAAAATTAAATGTAAGTTTTATTAATGTAAATAAAACTAAATGTAATTTTTGTTAATTATACTATTTTAATATTGTTAATTAGTTATTTACATGACCTAACCCTAACCCTAACTCACACCATAGCTTTAATTATATCCCTAACCCTAATCCTAACCCTAATTATAACCCTAACAATAAATTTTGAACCATTATCCTTATCCTAAACCTACCTCTAACTCCATCTATGATCGTAACACTATCTATAACTATTTAAACCTAATTTTATTTACTAAATTTTAAATAAATAATATATTTAATAAATGTTATATTACAAATTATTATATAAAATAAATATAATATATACTAGAAAAATAATTAAAAGCTAGATATTACTAGAAATTACATGTTGGTAATGTATATTTTAATGTAAAATTGTTATATATTAAAATGATTATTTATTACAAGTTGTTTATTTTTTAATTTAATATATGTATACTTTTGAATATATAATATTATATATATATATATATATATATAATATTAAATTATCGGATTTGATTCATACTAGACACAAATGCAACTAAATCTCTTCATTCAAATTACTAATTGTTAAATATTAATGAACCAATGATTATAAATAGTATGATTTTTCCAAAGTCTATGAATGATAGAGTAAACAATTCAAGATTAAACTATATATATAGATACACATGTATACTTTTGAATATATAATACTAAAAAATAAAATATATTATATTAAATTATCATATTTGATTCGTAGTAGACACAAGTGCAACTAAATATTTTCATTCAAATTAATAATTGTTAGATATTAATGAACCAATGATTATAGATAGTATGATTTTTGACTTTTCCAAAGTCTATGAATGGTAGAGTAAACACTTCAAGATTAAACTATATGCTATTTTGAATAGACATTTCAAACCACACTCAATGATTCATCATAGGGAGAGGATAATGAAGAATATGATTGTATAAATGACTTTAAAAGAATTAAGTGGTGGGAGAGGGTAGAGAGGGAGGAGAGAAAAAAAAATAAAAGTGAATAGATGATAAAAACATAACATAAGAATGAATAATATAGTAATACGATATAACACAAATAAATGAATAAAAAAAGTTAAAAGTTAAATATTTCAAATAATGAATAGATAACTCTAAGAGAATTATAAAGATGAATTCTATAACAAAATAATTGAGGAACAATTACCAAAATTATTAAAAAATATGAAGATATAAAGAAAATATACTATAACTTAAAACAATAATAATTTAACGAAGGAAAAAAAGGAAAAAATATTAGATTATTTATTAAACATAATTTGGAAAAATAAATAAATGATTCAAAACCAACTTATTAATAATTAATTAACAAAATGAGTTGAAGAACTTATTGCAATAATACTATGCCTACGACAAATAAGAATTGAGAACACCTTGTTAATAAATTATTATTCGAAGTAGATTTCTAACAATCTTTGCACCATAATAATAAATGACTCTAGCGAATATAGTTTCTGAAGAGTTAATAGAAAAGCCTGGGTTAGAAACAACATTAATTCTCAAATTATTACCGAATTTTTTTATAAGACAATGGAAGAGCAAGCAAAGAGTTGTTCAGAATTTTACAACATTGCCCACAAACTTAAGAGGTTTGAGATTGGTACCAGGTTGTTCAGTTGCGGGAAGAGTTTGATACTTGTCAGTGTAGAAGTCAAACATCCAAGAATGTAGGAATAGTTATAGCTCGCAGCATTAAATTTGCTTAGGCATAATCAGGTCTTTATGTTGCATTTGATAGACACACAAGTAAAAGGATTTGCTACTTAAATTTAAGTCCATAAATAATTCTTTCATCACAATATCAATTTATTCTTCGGATAAATTCTCAATGAAGTGCAGAACAACCCCTCTTGAGTACACTAGAAAAGTTCAACCAGATGTTGGCTTTGATTTATTTGAGGGTGAGAAGCTGACTTGGCCTGATTTCATAGTGTTTGATGATATCAATAGGAAAGCTCTTACTTTTTCAGCTCAATATCATATTTACAAGGTGTTCGATTTGAAGAACTATACACTCTTGTACTCCATATCTGGCAAAGAAATTGAAGAAATAAAGATCACTCTTGGCATAATCCTCTTAATATCAAAAAGAACTGCTTGTGAAAGCATTCTTCCTCTGAAGATCTTATCTATAGAAGATGGAAATGTCTTGAAATCTTTTAATCATGCATTACTACCCAATAAGAAAGGTAGTTTTTGTTGAGCTGTTCCATGACAAGATGCTCCTACAACAAGAGAATAAATGCTTGCAAGTGATTGATGTTCAGAGTGAAAATATGATTGAATTGAGCAAACAAGAGTTTAAGAAGACTTCAACATTAATTTTCTTAGATGGGAAACGATTATTCTTGACTTCTCACAGTGAGACTGTTTTTGTATGGAATTTGCAAGGAGAGTTGGTTGCACAATACAAAAGCCCTTTGTTACGGCTTTCTGGTTGTAACACAAGTAACTTTCAGTTGTTTCATGATGAAGAGATGCTCCTTTCTTACAAAAAAGTTCATAAGTACCTCGAAGCTGATAAAACAAATGGCTCAATGAGAATTAGCAACATCTTGACTAGAAATTTTTGTGCTAAGATTGGTGGCGATGATCCAGATGTAGATATAAGTTGCAGGAATTGATCTAATCTATCAGTAATCCAGAGCACCATTCAAGACGCTCTTGAAGACATTACTGCATTGTTCTATGATGAGCAAAGAAATGAAATTTACAGAGGCAATACAAGAGGGTTTGTAAATGTTTGGTCAAACTGAATGCTAATGGGAAAGTAATGATTATTTTAAATTATAAGAAGTAAAACATGGTTGGACTCTCCCCTGTTTGGAAGAGCTTATCGTTGTAATTTTCGATTTTTTTGGAATAAAAATTTGCAAAATGTCCATTACATTGATATGTGCTTGTCCAGATGACTTTCATGATAGTCCCCAGGAATTGTAATCAAAGCATTAACCAAAAAATATCTGAATATCTGTATTAATTCATCTGAGATGTAAGAAACATTAATTAACCTATTAGACTTAGCCATCATTCGTAAGTAAAATAATTTATTTTATTATGATTTTAAAATTTTGAAATCTCTGCTGTTTAGTTTATAAATTGAAATCTAAACTTTTAATGATAGATTTGGAAGGTTTGATCCACGGAGTGCAATCAACTAGTCTGGAGTAAATCCTCAGTATTTTGTACAATATAATTGAAGGAAATTTGAACCTGATTTGGAGACAAATGTTTTGCCTCATTCGCACCGCATTGCAACCAATGTATTTTCAGCATTTAACAAAATCTACCTTTCATTATGCTTTGATGGATGTCCACACCCCGTTCCGAAGCTCCAATCTTGTCAGAGGCACAGAGGATATTGGCAAAGGTCATCGAGTCTGGGTTTACACCTGCCAATTCCGTTTGCTTGAAAGTTTCTACTGTCTTTTCAACAAATCCATTCTGTGCATATCCTGCAATCATTGTAGTCCATGAGACCAAATCTTTTTGAGGCATTCTGTCAAACAACTCACCTGCCTTGTCTATGCTTCCACATTTTGGAAGCACGTCTACCAGGGCAGTTGTAACTATAGCATCTCACAAAATTTCTATATCGTTTTATGCTTTGATAGAAGTCTATTCTCTGTTCCAAAGCTCCCATTTTGGCACGGGCATGAAGGATGCTGGTAAAGGTTGTGGAATTTGGCTTTACACCTAGTTGACAAATAGTTGTAGCTTGTGGAGTTCAACAAGTAATTCCATTCTAAAAGAAAGACTTAAACGTGCAAGAATTTGTATGGCAGGTGGTTTTGGAATGTTATGTCATTGCGGTCATCCAATTGATTACTGGAGCGGCAACGAAGTTTGGAGATCAGAGGAAGAATATTTCTAGAAGGCAGGGAGATACAAGCAATAGCGTTCTGATCAATGTGATTTAAGTAATGGAACGAAAATCTTGGTAAATACAAAACAACCAAAACATGGAAATTACATATTTCGAAGGGCAGAATATCAGCAAAGAAAGGATTTGGCATGGCAATCAAATAATGATAATCAAGATCAAAGACAGGGGTTTGGACACTTGCAACCAAGGAAAATAAACGTGATGTGCATCAAAGGCAAAAATATTAGGTGGAATAATCAAGAACAAGTTGGGGAAGCTAGAAAACCCTAATCCAAACCACACCTTACAAACACCTTACAAACAAAAAAGATATGGATACCCATAACCAGGAGATTGGAAGCATCTAGGGTGAATAAAATCCCAATCAAATCGAAGATAAGATTGGAATCACGAAAAAAGGAGTGTGATACAATTTGAGGTATTGAAATTGGAGAACATCCAATAAGGGAGAGAGCCTTTTTCGCAAAATGGGCAAACTAGTGGCCATCTAAGGAAAGATTTGAGGAATGTTGTAAGGAAAACTAGGGGAGAAGTGAAATTTTTATTGCTACTAAAAGGATTCTATTTGGAGAGCCATGGACGAACACCAATGCAATCATTTGTACAATATTCTAATTGAATATTAGAAGATTGTAAAATCTCATCTCAGGTACAACAATTTTTTTTTTTAAACAATGCACAACTATCAACTTAACTAAGCAAACATATTCTATGTAAATTAGAAGTGTTAATTTCCATAGCTTTGTATTCATGATGGTGACAACAAAAATCTCTATGTAAATTAGAAGTGTTGATTTCAATAGCTTTGTATTCACCATGCTGACAACAAAAATCAACACCCCTACTTATATACTTACAGTCAAAGTTGTGGTAAGGTCCCAAGGACAACATATTTACTTGACGTACAATCTAAGCCTTGAGGGTTTGCGATGACCCTGCCTACGTATCGCCTCATGTGAATCAAAGGTTTCATAGTTCACCCCAGAATAACATAGGGAGTGCAATATCTCCTCTTGTATGAGATCTATTATCTCTCCTTTAACCCCTAACTATTAATTTAGTACAAGTAAGCTATCAACATAGTCAATTATAGAGAATTTCACCCAACAAAAGTATAATTGTTGCCTTGGTAATTGTGCTTCCTTTGGCAGTTAACATTTGTGAAGGTTTTCTCACTCCTCTAGTTTTGAAGTCTTTGCACACATGGTAGACTCTACATTTGGGGTACCCCACGGTCCCCCCTGTCCTCTTTTGAATAGATTCTTGCAACAACACATGGTGTGTTGACATCCTTGGGGGTCTCTCATGTGATGTCTACTGTTGGGGACCCTGTGATTCCTAGTCGACCTGCTATAGCAGTGTCTATGATCCCTATCACTCCATATTTAAACGGTTGGAAAGATGTGTTGGCTAACTCAAGCCTAGTTGCCAAGTCTTCTCTTCCTTGTCCTAAGGCAAAGATCTATGTATTGGGTATTAGCAACATAATTTTGTCTTCCATGGAGAAAGTGGTGGTTGATAGATTCTTCTCATTTCGTCCTACTGTCAATATGATGAGGAGATGCACATATATCAAATGGTGCTTAAAGAGCAATGTGAGTGTATGCCCCATGGCTAGTGGACTCTTCCTTTTCAAGTTCATGTCTGAAGAGGATTTCATCTTTGTGCTCTCTCCAGGTCCCTGGGTCTATGGAAAGCATGGGTTGTCTTTGTGCTAATGGAAACAGAGGTTTGATCCTATTATCGATCTCAATAGGTCAGCTCTTGTGTGGGTATGGCTTCCAGGACTTCCTCTAAAATATTGGGATGACGTGGTTTTTAAAAGTATTGGTGATTCATTAGGCTATTTCATCACCTCAGACTCAATCACCAAATCTATTTCTAGGTTAGTATTTGCATGCTTTTGTGTGAAAATTAATATAAATAAGTCCTTACCAAATTATGTGAAGCTTTGTTCAAATTTTGGGTCTTGGACCCAACTGATTTGCTATGAGAATGTGGTGATTTATTTCTAGAAATGTGCTAAACCTAGCCACCTCATTTCAGACTATAAGTCCATGGTTAAACACAACCCCAACCGCAGTGGACCTACTGTGGAGGACCTCACAAATAACTACCACTTTGAGTATGATATTCTTAAGATCATGGAGTCCCCAGCTAAGGATCGGTTGGTTGATTTGGTACTATTGGAGGATTTTCCTATGGATATGGCCTCAGTTGATTCCACTTCAAAGCTTAATGGGTCCTCTCCCAATAGTGTTCTAGTGTTTAAGTCCCTGTTTCTTAGTTCTGATGTGTTGTTGGAGCCTATGGTTGGAATGAAAAGATTTTATCCCCTGAACTAAAGGAAGTTGAGGAAGGTGAGATTCGAAAAGTAGGAATAAAGGAAAATTTTGGTCTTGGATAGACTAAGATGGGGATTGTGCCTCAGGCTCAAACCATGGAAGAAGAATTCTAGTAAACTCCTAAACAGAAGGGTAAACAAAAGAAAGAAAATGTGGGAGGTGAGTCCAAACTTGGTAGACCCAATCAACAACAGATCAGGAATAGAGAGATAATGAAAGAAATTGCAATTGGTAAATAGAGGAAATTAGAAGTGTCCTCAAAGAAAGCTTCCAAATTAAATTCCTTTCATGGAATGTGAGAGGCTTAAATAGACCCCACAAGCAATTGGCCTAAAGAATTATGTGTTGGAACAAAAGATTGATGTTTTGTTGTTATAAGAAACAAAGATGAAAATAACTAATTTTGAACCTATAGCTAGGTATATTTGACAGAACACTCTCCTTTCCTATAGTGATGTGGATGGGGCCTCCGGTGGGTTGTCGATAATGTGGAACCCCAATAGGATAACTAGTTATAAGCTATTCCAATGCAAGAATAGTGTGGGTGTCAAGTTCTCCAATGGCAGGGGTTCTTGGTTTTTGATTAACATTTATGCCCCTAACTTAAGGAATGCAAGAAAATCCCTTTGGCATGAAATATTTGATTGGATATAGGCCAATAGGGGGGTTTTTTTGCTAGTGTCTGGTGATTTCAACTCCCCCTATACCCCTTGGAGAATCGTAGTGGTCAAATTAATTACTCTAATAACATGTCTAATTTGATTTACTTCTTAAATTGTACTTGCTTGGTGGTTGTTGATTTTTAACGCCAGTCTTACACTTGGTCTAATAGACATCTATGAGATGGTTTGATTTAGGTATTGTCTTGATATATTCCTATTCTCTCCTAATTGGATAGTTTTACTTAATGCTAATCTGCTAGTTTATCCTAGACTATTTCTGACCATAACCCTCTGTCGTTGGTCCTAAAAGAACACTCTACTATGGGTCCTTTCCCTTTCCATTTGAGATTGTGTGGAACTCTCATCTGGATTTTAGGAATAATATTGTTGCTTGGTGGAATGTCCTTGAACATGTCTCCCCCATATTTAGGATTTTACATAGACTCAAACATATCAAAAATATGGTTAAGGGGTGGAACAAGCAGATGTTTGGGGATGTCTTTCATAAAAAAAAAAAATTGTTGATAAACTCAAAGTGACATAAAAGAGGATGGAAGAAGGGGCTATTAGTATTCAAACTTGCTAGTAGGAGAGGGATGAGTGCACGAAATGGGAAAAAAAAATGAAAAAAGAAGAGGTTTTCTAGAAGCAAAAATCTAGAATTCAATGGTTGACTGAGGGAGACCAAAATACATCTTTTTTCCATGTTTTGACCCTTAAGCATAGAAAAAGGAATCAGATAAAAAAATTGAAAGATGAGTCAGGGAATGCTATTACTACCCCTACTTAGATTGGACTTTTATTTTTTGGTCACTTCCAACGTGCTCTATCGACTCCATCTGAGGCTCCCAATCGGGTGTTGGATGACCTGCTGCTAGAAACCCTTCCCAATCATATAACCTGGGAGGATAATGAAAATATTTTGGGGGTAGTTACTCATGAGGAAGTTTGGAAAATAGCATTCAATATGAGTGCGTATAAGGCCCCAGGGCTTGATAGTTTCCCCTCACTTTCTTCAAGATCTTCTAGGATGTTGTGGGGGAGGACCTAGGTATGTGCAGGATCATCATGGAAAAAATAGGCCATTAAGTAGCAAAAAAATAAAAAAAATCAGAGTTAGGAAACTTCACATAAAAATTTGAATAAGTTATCTATATTATTTCAAAAATATGTAAGAATAAGATCTATAGCAAATTGAATTTAGTTTCTAAACTACTAGGTTTATTTAAAAAGAAAAAAAATCTATTTGGTGAAAATTTGAAATTTCAATGCAGTACTACTTAAATTTTAGGGAAAAAATAAGTAGGTGTCTATTTGACCACCCTAACCACAATAAAATGATTACTATTTTTTATAAGATTTTAGATATAAGTAGAGGATGCATGTTCCGATGTGATGCATATTTTTTTGTAATTTTTTCCAAGTAAATAATTAATTATGATTTTTTTATTACAAATTTAAAAAAATATAGAAACATGTATGTCTGACCACCTTAACTTGTTCAAAACTTCATGAAATTCATTTTTTTTTTAATCCTATAGTATGTGAATCATAGGATGTGACACATGTTTCAGATTAAAAAAATGTGATACCATTTCAAAGCTATATATTTTTTTCAATCAGCCTATCAATCAAGACTTTAGTCGTAATTCTAATAGAAAATGAATAATAATTATTTGTTAAATTCATAGTAAAGCATAATTTATATTGGTTGAAAGTTGATAATCTTCTTTAAAAACCCTTTTCGTTTCATCAATTTTGGGTAAAAAAAAAGTTGTCAGCCACATACCCATCATATTGCCACTTTTTGGCCCATCGCGAACCTGCATATACCCACCTAGCTATGGCAACTAATATTTTTTTTAGATTTTGGAAAACTTCTCAAACAACTGAACCACATGTTCATTTCCCTTATTGTAAAATTTGAGGTTCACCACAAACCATGATAGATTTCTGGCCCATTAGCCTATCCAACACTATGTATAAGACCTTTTCCAAGGTCCTGGTGAACCGCTTGAAACCCCATATAGATAAAATGATAAGCCCAAGCCAAAAAGGCTTTGTTCTAGGTGGCCATATCTTAGATGCAACAATTACCACTCAAAAAAAAATTCACTCTATGAACCGGTGCAAAAGTGCTAGTATGGCATTTAAGCTTGATATTTCTAAAGATTATGAAAATTCCTATGGGAGTTTCTTCCCAAATTCCTTGATAAGTTTGGCTTCAAGGGCATGTGCAGGATCATTATGGAAAAAGCAAGCCCTTAAGTGGCGAAAAATTTAGAAAAATCAGAGTTAGGAAACTTGACGCAAAAATTTGAATAAGTTATCTATATTATTTCAAAAATATGTAAGAATAGAAGCTTTAGCAAATTGAATATAGTTTTTGATAATGGGTAAAACGGGTTTTACAGGAACCCAAAACCACAAAGTTTACAATAAAAAAGACAGGACACAAAAGTCCAACAGAAAACACCAGCTGCCTAAGAGAAGATTGAAAGAGCAAGTAGCAGCCACTCAAAACAGACCAAAAAGGTCAAGCCAAAAAGAACAGCAAAGAAAACAAAAAAAACCCACCACTATTGACTCAGAGTCTTGAGGACAGACTCTGTTTCCACTTCCAAATTCTGCATATCATTGACACCCTTTTTAAAAATTTGAATTATCTTTGGAGTAGGGGAGGCCTTATGCTTCAGATTGGCTCTGGTACTTTTGGAAATGCAAGCATCCATAACCTGACTTTTGCCATCAGTATCCTCCAAATCCACCACCAAAGACCCCTGATGGGCTTTGTCTAACTTCCCTGTCATCACATTAATGATAATGGCATTGTGTCTGGCCATTCAATTGTTTTGTTCTACAACAATTTTGATGGTGTTCCTAATATTTTCAACCTTGGCATCTAGTAAATTGAATATAGTTTCTAAACTACTAGGTTTACTAAAAAAAAAAAAATCTAGTTGGTGAAAATTTGAAATTTCAGTGCAGTAGTACTTAAATTTTAGGGAAAAAATAAGAAGTAGGTGTCTGTCTGACCACCCTAACCACAATAAAATGATAATATTTTTTTTATAAAATTTTAGATATAAGTATCTAGGAATCATGCCCCGATGTGATGCATATTTTTTTGTAATTTTTTCCAAGTAAATAATTAATTATAAATTTTCTATTACAACTTTTAAAAAATATAAAAACTCATATGTCTGACCACCTTAACTTGGTCAAAACTTCATGAAATTCAACTTTTTTTAATCCTATAATATGTGAAACATTGAATGTGACACATGTTTTTGGATTCAAAAAATGTGATACTGTTTGAAAGCTATAGATGTTTTTCAATCTTCCTATCAATCAGGACTTTAGTTGTAATTCAAATTGAAAATAGATAATAATTATTTATTAAATTCAAAGGAAAGCATAATTTATATTGGTAGAAAGTTGAGAATCTCTTTTAAAAACCCTTTTTGTTTCATCAATTTTGGGTAAAAAAAAGTCATCAGCCACATACCCTACACATACCCATCATATCACCACTTTTTGGCCCATCATGATCCTCCACATACTCTTAATCAAAGAGTGATTAAAATTATTTGGGATTGCATAATCATGGTGAAGTATTCTGTTCTAGTCAATGAAGTGTCCCATGGTTTCTTTGTGGTTGGGAGAGGTATTAGAAATGACAACCTCCTATCTCCTTATTTTTTCATTATGGTTGTTGATGTGATGCACATGAATGTTTCTCATATGTTTTTGTAGGGGTCCATCAAAGGAGTCAAGCCAACTACCACTTTAGACCCAACTATCATTCAACAGTTTTAGGATGACACTATGCTATTTAGGAAAACCTCAATTGTGGAAGCTAGGAAATGGAAAAGCTGCTTCAATAATTATGCAACTTGCTCAAGCTAGTGCATCAATTATAATAAGAGTATGATCTATTTATTTAACTACACTCTTGACTTGTAGGATTGTGTGATTGTTGTTTTGGGTTGTGTGAGTGCCTCCCTTCATTTAGTGTATCTGGGTCTTGTTATGCCTTGCATAACCACCCCATTTTATTTTATTTTGGAAGAAAATGGGTCCCCCTTTTCTTTTCGTTTTGGTTGTCTTTGGTTGTCTGGTTGGGTCTTAGGAGTTCTTTGTTTTTGCTCCTAAGTCTGTCTTTTGTTCTGTCAGAGTTGGGTTCGGAACCAAACCTAGACATGGAACTATTTCAAGGTTTCTAGATCGGATATGGTTTCGACTTTGACTCTGCCTTCTCTTTTGTTTCATTTTTGTTTTGTTGGTTGTTTTTTACTAACACTTGGGTTGATCCGTCTTCCTCTTTGTTGGTCGTTTCTTTGTGTTTTGTTTCTTTGCTTGCGCGGGATTAGAACCAGGATTGGAACTTACAAGGGAAGTTTCAGGTTTCCATTTTTTTTCTTTTGTTCTTGTCCCGACTCCGCTTCCACTCTTTTTCTTTCTCTCTTTCTTTGTTGTTTGGGTGGGGTCCAGTGTTTGCTCCCATCCCACTTACCTTGTTCTTTGTTGTTCTTTGCTATTTGGTCAGGACTAGATCCAGACCAAGAATAGAACTTTGAACTTTGTGAAGTTCCATTTCGGGTTTGTCTCTGCCCCCATCTTCGTTTGTTTTTTTTGGTCAGTCTTTTTGTCGGGACCGGATCCAGGGTTGGAAATGAAATATGGAACTTTTTTTAGTTTCTCTATCTTGTTCCCAACCTGGCTCCACGCCCGCCTTACCTTTTGATGTTTTGTGGACTTGACTTAACTGTCTATTCATGTTGTTGGCTCCGTCCCCAATCTACCACATTTATGGCATTAAATGTAGCATGTTCGCATGTATGAATTATTGATTAAAATTTTAATTATGCTTAAACTGCTTCATTGTTATTATTATGCAAATTGTTTAAGAAAACCGCGGCCAGGAAAGTCTCGAGAGAATTGATTTGATCGTGGGGGAGAATTGCGAAGCGAATCTTGGCACATTTTTGGTCAATCCTAAGGGGTGTTTTGAGGTAGGTTTTTTTTTTTTTTCTTTCTTCCATTTTGTTCCTTCACTTGTTTCATTTTAGCGTATTCGCAGGAGGGTTTATTTTGTGAATTTTTTCACCTGGTTGGTGTTTGTTTCTGTTCTTTTTGTTTTGTTTGCTTGTTTCTTTCTTTTCCATTTCATTGGGTTTGTTTTTCTTTCGTTTGTTGTTTTTTCTTTGTTGTTTTTTCTACTGTTGCTTTTGTGACATGTCCATTTTTTCATGCTCTGGTTTTGACTAGGGTTTTAATTTTGAAGGGGTTTCCTGGCTTGGGTAATGAATTTCATTTTTGGGGCCCTGTTCTGGTTTTCTCACATTGGTTTTGGGTGGTTCATACAGGTTTCTCATTGTTCCCTAGTTTTTTGGAAATGATGTATCGAGCAAATTAGGGTTTTGGAAATATAACCTTTTACATGGTTTTAATGATGCTTATACTAGAGGAGCTGTTGGAGGGATAAATTATGCTATTTCTAGTATCTGTTGGAGCCCATATGACCTATGGTTTATTCGTTCATATGACCACCTTGTTTTAAATACTCTCTGTTTGCTATAATTGATCTACTCCCATTCCTTATTATGATGTTACTATGTCTTTACTCTTAGCCAGAACTGGGTCTAGAGGGGAAGTTGAACTCGATAACTAACTTTTGGTTCTAGTCTGGTTCCCATTCCGGTCCTGCCTCTGACCATGTTTCGGTTCGGTCCGGTTCCTGTCTCACCTCCGACCATGTCTTTATTCCTATTTCATCTTGCCTTTGACCATGTTTTACTTCCGTTCTAGTTTTGATCCCAGCCCTGCCACATGATAAGAAAAATTGTCTATGCCTAATGCTTCCATGGTTCTATCTCTAATAAAGGGATAGTTTGACCAAGTAAATGTTACCTTTGGAGGATGGAGTACTGATTATATGATTGACTAACTTAGATGCTTTTTTCATCAAATACAGGGAATTGTTGTAGGTATTAAGAGATGTCGGGAGCATTAGATGAGGCCTCGCAAAGGAGCCATCCAGGTGAAACTTCATGGCAAGGTGTTAGGCCAAAGAAGATCAAAGTGGAACAACTCCCATATACCTTGAGATGTAAGCATAGGGAGGCTGTCCTCACAGCTAGCAAAATTGACTCCGACGGGACTTACATTACTAACACCAATTTGGGTCCTTTCAATTATGAAGAGTTGCATGAGGAGACATTCACTGAGGACTAGGTCACAGGAAGGACATAAAGGATTGTTCAGTTAGGATTGGCACATGTTGCACTCTTTCCCCTATTTGTCCAATGTCTGGAGTTGATTCTTCCAGCATACAGAGCATATAACCTTGCTACTAGGCAATGTGTCGATGTAAAGGGTAATGTCATTATTGACTTCACACCTCCAATGATCAAATTCCTATTTCATATGCCCGATCCCAAGAATCCCAAACAATTGAACAAGGCAGAGGCTTTGAAACTTTACAGTGATAACAAGGAGAGGAATAGGTTTCATATGAATAAGACATGGATGAGGGTAGAGAAGAAGTCTCTGAACAAGCTTCTAGACCAGCCTAAGAGGGTGGACTATAGTAAGGAAATTGGAGATATAATCATGTTCCTCTCTAGGGTGTTTGGGAAAATGGATGCTTCACTGTTTAAGGAATGGATGTTTCCTTTTACCCAAGCTATTTTGGATGGAAGGCAAAAATTTGACTAGTCAATGATAGTATTCAATAGCATTCACAATCAAATGATAAAGTTGAGAGAAAGCAGGTGTTTATTTATGACCTCCTATGTAGTCTATGCAGCTACCCAAGTGGGGATTTTTCCTGGACTTCAAACAGTGGGTATATTGGGAGAAGCCTAGCGACAGAAGAAGGTGTGGGAGTATTATAAATAGCTCACCTTCCAGGCATCTGAGCAACATTATAGAAGGGTTAATGATGCCTTTCTTTATGTCATTATTAACAAGCTTAATGGTGATGCTTGGTATAGGCTTAGCAGGGAGGCAATGGCTTTTGTGAATAAGTGGGGACATTGGTTTATCCAATACCCCACATTCACTTAGTTCAGGATAGCAGGCTTTGATGGTGACCCCCATTTGATACCTAGATGTTGTGGTGATAGGATCATTTTAATGGAATTTATTTATCAAGCCTTGGCTGTGAATCTCCATTTTAGCAATAAACATAAGACTGGGTGCCATAAGTTTCCAACGAAGCTAGGGGCCTTTTGCTGTCCACACATTTAGGTAGGTAAGGTTGTTTGTGATTAATTAATTTATTTGAAGTTGGGCTTGTACACTTCTAGGAAATGCTATGACCCCAAGCACAAGATGAGGGATTTTCTCCCCAGTTTCTTTGAGAAGCACTTCAATCTGTTGGAGGATTTTTGGGAGGAATTGCAAGATGAATATGACCTTAGGAGGAAGAATTATGAAAGGATACCTATCCCACTTATGATTGAGTTTGGGATAAAACAAGACATTCCTAACACATTATCCAATGATGGGATAGTTTTGGATCCTGGGTATGATGTAGACAAGATTGGAACTAAGGATCTTGATACAATAGATTGGAATGTAGATGAGACGATTGAAATAATGCAGATTGCAAGACTAGTGCTTGATAGGAGTATTCAATGGGTAAGTTTGAGAGGTAATCAGAGGGAGGATACATCATCTAAGAAGAGGAAGGATCCAAGTACCACCCAAAGATATAAAAGGGAAAAGAGAAGGATGGCACCTAAAGAGCCTTTAGAGTTTATGCCTTCTAGTGCACAAGAAGAGGAGGTGGTTCCTGAAGACCTTCTAGGGGTACAAGAAGATGAAGCAACTGTAGAGGTGGGTGCTTCTACATATTTTGTAGGGGAAACACATATTCAGCCCTCTGATGCACAAAAATTGGGCCAAGAATCACCAAAGGGGGCTCTCCATAGTGAAGCATAAGTTTTAAAGTAGATGGAGGGTCAAATTGAGATACATAATATTGAAACAAATTCAGAAAAAAATTCATCTAATAAAGAGCATCCGACATTAACATCTTTTGATATGATAGAATATGTAGGGATTGAGCATATATTCACTGAAGAAGATCAATGGAAACTCTTTGAAGATGCTAAAAGGGAAGTTGATGCTAAGGCACAAGCTGAGGCATCAACTAAGCAATAGCAAGAGGATGTTAAGGCACAAGTTGAGGCATTAGCTAAGCAACAAGAGGAGGAGTCCAATGCACAATCTAAATTGGCAGTCAAGTAGAAGGAGTTGGAAGATAAGGTAAAGGCTAATGAGTTAGCTCAATAACAACAACAAAAGGAGCAAGAGCTCAAAATTAAAGAAGAAAGGGATATGTTGATAATGCAACAGAAAATTCATGATCTTGAAGAAGAATAGGCTTAGCAACGAAGAGAAAAAGAAGCTATTGAAGCTAATTTGAAGGAACAAGAAGAGGCTTATAGGAAAAGGGAAGAGCATGAGTGTTTGAAAAGAGAAAGAGAGGCTGCTGCAATTGTTGAACATGTGAGGAAGTCCAAGGAGGCATGGTATTATGCTAAAGAATTGAATCTAAGAGACAGGATGAAATGTTAGAAAAGAAGAAAGAGGAAGAGGAATGTTTAAAGAAGGATTTGGAGGCTAAGAGGTTGCAAGAGAAAAAGGCTAAAGAGGAAGTAGAAAGGTTAGCATAAGAAAAGGAGCAGGGTGATCAAAAAAATGTGCAAGAGGTTGATTCTCAACTAGGGCTTACATTGTTGCAACCTCTGTCTTCCACTACTATTGCTTCTTCTTCAACCCAGGCAACCACTACTCCTATTGCTCCTACTTGGTTAAAACTGGACTTAGAGAGAAAACAAGTTGTTCAACCACAACCATTGAATTAGGAAGAAATGATGAAGGAAATTGGGAAAGAGAAACCTAAAAAGAAGGCCCAAGTTCTTCACTCCACTAGGCTCACTGATGCTGGAGAGATCATTGTTGAATGTGTCGTACCTGTAATGGGGAAGAGTCGTGATGACATGCAAATCACTGATTATTAGTTGGGGGAAGTAAATTTGGGAAAGCCTACAAGAAACCAACAAATGAGTTTGATTGATATTGTGGCCTCTTGAACCAAAACTCGATGATCAAGGATAAACAAAGGAAGGATGAGCTTAAGGTTCAATTGGATCAGCTCCATGGTTTCTTGAAAGATGTTTCTAGTCCCATTTCTCAATAGGCTACTCTTCCTGAATCCCTAGTTTTGTTAACAAAGAGGGAGGCAGATGATTTGATTCAGATGAAAAACAAGGTGGGGATGATGGATAAGTGGTTGGATAAACTCAATTGGGAGGTTGATGATGTTCTTGTTGAAGGCTCTAAGATTCATAAAGCTGCTCTTGAATTAGTAGAAGATCTAGATCAGTAGGTTAAGGATTTGGCCAAGCAGGATGATGAATATAAGGAATATGTTAAAAGGATTGAAGATGTCAGTAAAGCTCCCAAATCCACCTTGATAGAATATTCAATTCTTGAGCTGGGTGATGAAGATTTTGTGGAGAAAACTGTGAGCATCATAAGATACAAGTCTTGGGCTATGCATGGACATCAAGAAGAAGTCTGAGAAATGAGTAAGGACTTGAATCAACAGACGATTGAGTTAGAGGCGGTTGTAGCCATTTTAATCAACTTAGATTCCTCCAACAACAAAGGCCTATCTTTGGATAAAATAAGGGAGAAATGGAGGGGTAGGTTTGAGGAAATCATGTAGAAAGGAGATGTTGGGGAGAATTTATTGCTGGATCAGTTTATGGATATCTAGGAGGAGGTAAGAACTACCAATAAAGAACTAATCAAGCTAAAGGATATGCAAAGGTTGGTTTCCGTAGAGTTACAAAAAATCAAATTTGAAAGTAAATGGTTGGATGGGCTGGATTCATATACTCTTCAACAGGCGTTCTCCAGTTTTGATGAGTACATTCTTGAGAATTTAGTGAAAAAGTCACTAACTCTTTTCACCATGCTCTATCTACTCTTCTCCTCTTTTTGTGGATTTTGACATAATTTCTACTCTGAGTCTGATCCATGGGTTTCATTTTCCTTTTGGAGTATCATATTTCCTTTTTTGTACAATGGTGTGATTAGCCTTGAAAGAGGGGTTCTTTAGTCCACTTTTGTGTCTAGTTCAGACTCCATGAATTGTGGATCTTGGTTGATAATTGAGAAATTTGTGCATGTGGCACTCTATATGTACTATTAGAATCTACTTTGTAAAGGTTAGCTAATTGAAGAAAGATCAGCCACCTGAGGATAGAAGATAGAAACCAGAAGTAGGATTTCAATGTTTTAGAAGTATACTCTAAAATTTTTTAGTAAAAAGGGTTGATTATTTTACAAGTTTTCATATGTTTTCATGTCAGGATTTTAAAGTTTGGATCCATTTTGATAAGGTTAATGATATATGATTAATCCATACGCTAGTGGTTTTTCTTTGCTTAATTGTTCTTTATTTGATGAAAGTTAATAGAAAGAACTAGATTCAAGGTCATATCATTAGATTATCTATGAATTAAATTGTTATGGTATTCATTTGATCTATGTTTTGGATGATGAGTGAATGATTTGTTTGAAGTAAGTTTAGTGAATGTTGATGATATCTAAATTAGCACTATGGATGTATGTAGTAGCATAGTTTATTCTATGGATTGCATCTTGCTATAGTTGTCGTTAGGTAGAATGAACACACATTGTTGATCTGTATGTCTGGATACGTAAGGATTTTATTCACGTTTCTTTGATTTAAATCCCTATTTCATCTTTTTCTTTTATTTAAAACCCTCAAAACGTAGATTAATTGGTGTTATGTAGTATTGTTCTCTATTACCAGGAAAGGCCCCTTGAACATTACAATCATATTGATCATTGAGCAATATTAGCATAGTTGAGAACCAACTACCAGGACCTTGGGAGTTAGATTACTATATGTTATCTTTCTCTTTCAGGAGAAATAGAATAGTAATATTCTGTTAATATTGTTGTGATGTTTTGACCATCAAAAGATCTGGCACTAGAAGGAGGGCCTGAAGAACAAGTTGGCTCGCATTGGGTCATTCTCACCAGATAGGTACGAGAGAGTTATTAGATCTTCTTAGAATCCTGAATTATTTGTTGAACTACAAACCCCTGTTGGGCATAGGCCTTGGGCTCGTAGAGTCTTGAGCCAACCTTTATCACCATCGCTCACCCCACCTCGACTTCCACCAAATCCACCTATACCACCTCACTAGCCACTTTCATCCATCCCACAACCTGCTCACTCTGTATCACCGCCAAGACCTATGGATTACTTTATTAATAACCCTTCACAATTAGGGACTATCCCTAGAGGTATACACGATCTCCCAAAGAACCTAGAGAGGTTTGTCCTAAGTACATGCATGGGAAGTCAAGAAGTGCCAAGGAGCACATACATGCATTTAAAGATGCATGCACCCATGCTCAAGTAGCTCATCAGGATGTTGTGTGCAGGTTATTCCCCTATTCGTTGGGAGACATGCCATACAATTGGTACCTGAACTTACCCAAAGGGTTGGTTCTAGGTTGGACGGATTTAGAGAACACCTTTATCAACCAGTTCAGGGTTTATGTAGACCCTGCTATCCTTTAGCACTAGTTTTCCACCATAAGAAAACAACACCATGAACCGCTACCTCTATTCAACACTAGGTTCCAAAGAATGTACCAAAGGTTGCAGGATCCTTACCTGGTGGTTGAGAACATCGCCATCTTAGAATACTTAAGGGCTATGGACCCTTTGATTGGCTTGTTCTTAAAAAGGACATATCGTGCTAATGAAACTGACTCTTTGGCTAAGGTATATCATCTTGACATTCAACTGCAACAGTAGATCAGTCTGCAAAGTGGGAGTCTAGGAGTTCTCCCTCCTATATGATACCAAGTGTCCAATCTGCCCCTCTATTCAATACGGTCACAAGTATTTCCTATTCCCAATACGAACCCATGTCTGAATTCCAAGGTTCACCTCCCTTGCCATTTTTTAATAATGGTCCCTAGGATGCAGCAAAATCAAAATTACCAAAATCAAGCTGGAGGATCAAGTTCAGTTAATCAACCTTTTGCTGTGAAGAATGTAGAAAGAAAAAAGACTCTCCAATTGACCAATGAGATGGAGACTCTAAAAAAGACACTATCTCAAAAGTCTAATGTCATGGATCAACTCAGACAAAATCCTCCTCAGAACCAAAACCAAGGTTTTTAGAATCAGGGAGGATATTCTAATCAGGGTGGTTATCCTAACCAAAATCCTAGTCAGAATTATAATACCAACCAGAACACTAATAGGAATTTCTAGAACCAAAACTCCTCTAATCTAAACTATCAAAATCAGAATAGACGATACAATCAAAGGTCTAGCAACAATAGGCCATGGAATACTGGACCCAATAATGGAAGAGTTTCCCACAATTATCAAGTGGGAGACGAGAAGCCACACACTACTAATGTGGCAGACCTCAACCTTATGACTAACTGGTGTAGACTACATGATACTACGGTCCATTTTGAGGTAAATTTCCCAGAGATGGAGAAAATGGTTAAGATAGCCCAAGCTGATGCTCCATTCTAGGGTGCATCCAACAAATCTGATGGATCGACAGATACTGCTTTGACGAAGAGCTTCCATTTCCCAACCAGGAAGACAATGAAGTAGTAGAAGATGTGTATGATTCCCAAGCCTTCCAAACCAAGGGAGGCCATTTCCTTAGAAATCAAAACCGAGGGCCATTCATGACCTCTGCCCCTCCCAATAACTTGGTCCTGCCAAATCAAAATGGTGATAATAATCCACCACCACCAAAGGGACCATCAGATTCTTAGAACAAAGGTAATTCATTTTCAATTCCTAAATATCAGGTTAGGAATGATTCATAATTTGATTTCATTACAGAGATGTAGAGGCAAAAGACTTCAATGTCTTTCTTTGATATTTTGAAATGGTGCCCAGCTCAAAAGGAAATCTTATTGAAAGCCTTGGGGGAAGTAGATAGGTCAAAAGGAAGAGAAAAGGTGACTCTTACTAATGAGATGAATGCAACTCTCTACAAAGGTAAGACTAGTACTCCACCTTTCTTGCTAAGTTTGAGAATCTTTGGAAATAATTTACATAATTTTCTACTGGATTCTGGGGCATCGGAGAATGTCATGTTGTTTTTCATTTGTAGGAAGTTAGGTCTGAGTCTACTCTAGAAAAATAAAAAGGTTATCCAATTAGATAAAATAGAAGTTAATGTGGTAGGATAGCTTAAAAATATCCATGTACAGATTGGATCTGACCCAAGGATCCAAACTTATGTAGATATCCAAGTCGTAGATATCCCAAAAACCTATGGTATGCTCTTGAGCAAAGACCTGAAGCAAAGTCTAGGTGGATATTTGTATTTGGATTTCTCACACATGTGGCTTCCCTAGAAAGGAATATCAAGCCAGATCAAAATTGAAAGTGAGCCCAAGCTCAAACATATGATCACAGAATATGATTCCCCTAATGAGGTAGCCTATTTCAAAACTGAGATAAGAGTTTACAAGTAGGAGGAAATCATAACCTTTTCAGTACTTCATTCTGATGACTCACCCCTTTCACAAAAAAATGACCCAATGATTACTATTAATTATCAAGTCCTAACAAGGAAATTACAACAAGATAGGTTGGTACTGGGAGAGGAGGTCGATATGTGGAGTCTCCTACTTCCTAACTGGTGTAGGGTGCATTATCAGAATCATTCAGAGTTAACCTGCCTACCCTGTGTAGATATCTTAAAACATGTCTCGAGGCTAGAAGAAACTGTTGAATTTCAACCCCAAGCCCCTACTAATGAATTTCCATTTCAAGCTAAGGATGCAACCATCCTTATGAGAGTCGGCTCTACTGAGAGGGAATCATCTTCTCAACTTGAGAAAATGCAGGTTCTGTGTTCTGAATTACCACTAGAGACCGAGGAGTCTCAGTCTTTTCCAAATATAGTTACCCCAGAAACACTTCCAATATTTAGGGCATTGGTGACAAAAGTACTAAATCCTAACCTAGCTCAAGGGGAGGTTCTAGAATCACTTCCTGAACAAATTTTCAATTTAGGAAAAGCTTCTGATGAACTGTGCCCCCAGTTACTCTCAAGCACTGATGATCAGCACTAGTCCGAGCCACCATATACTTCTACCAAGCAAAAGACTATAAGACAAAAAAAGAAAGAGATCCCAATCCTAGATCAATTATGGATCCTAAAATTTGATGGCTCCAAGTCCAAATCAAGAAGTGGAGTAGGGGTGGAATTAACCAATCCAAAGGGGAAGACTTACTTTGCTTCCTATAGGCTACAGTTTGGTTGCACAAACAATGTGGTAGGGTATGAAGCACTTGCTAGGGGCTTAATGTTTTCCCATCAAAAGAAGGTCACATCTCTTATGGTGATGGGGGACTCTGAAGTCATTATCAAACAGGTTCGCAACCAATATACTTGCCATAGTAAAATATTGGTTGCTTATAGAAATAGGGTTTGGAATCTGATCGAGGACTTTGACGCTTTCAAAATTACTTTGACTCATAGGGAACAAAATCAGATTGCAGATGCTTTGCCAATTACTGCTAGTACTTTGGAGCCCATGCAGGACTCCAAATTGAAAATATTTTTAGTGGAGCTAGTTTCAATCCCAACAGTCCCTGATAATGTTTATAAATTGTAGGTCTTCGAGGATGACCAACACATACTTTCCTTCTTGGAAAGTTCAGATGTCTTTGAAGGATAGATCATAGATGAATAAGATAGAGATCAGGGAGAATTGGGACCTTGAAGATTGTGATACAAAAGGAGTAATGAACTTAAAGAGTAATAGCATCCCCAAGGGGATGATAGCCTTAGAAAGGATATTGATTCTGATCCTCAGGCCTGAGAGAGAGTGCCAACGCAAAGTGGAGGGAAGTACACATCCATTAATCTAGTTGATTCAGGCCTTGAAAGAAATGTCCTTATAGGAAAGACTTGCCCCAAGGAGATCAAAAATGAGATAATTAGGGTGTTAAAAGAAGATATTACAGTGATTTCCTAGAGTTATGAAGATTTGAATACTTTTGACACCTTTGTGATCACACATACAATAGGTACCATTGAAGCCAGAAGCCAAGCCTTTCCATCAAAAGGAGTGCCCGGTCAATGCTTTGATCGAGCCATTGATATAGAAGGAAGTGCAAAAGCTTTTATCAACAAGAATCATCTTCCTAGTAAGGCACTCCACGGGGGTTGCCAATCTAGTTCCAGTATGTAAGAAAAATGGGGAGATCAGGTTGTGTGTTAATTTTAGGAATCTGAACAAGGCCTCAGAGAAGGATAACTATCCACTTCCTTCTCTTGATGAGGTATTACAAACTATTAATGGATCCCAGATGATGTCATTCTTAGATGGCTATTCTAGATCT
Source organism: Sequoia sempervirens (assembly GCA_007258455.2). Taxonomy (NCBI): domain Eukaryota; kingdom Viridiplantae; phylum Streptophyta; class Pinopsida; order Cupressales; family Cupressaceae; genus Sequoia; species Sequoia sempervirens. Next base: position 163,845,326 of record VDFB02000363.1, on the reverse strand, counting down.
AACCAAGTGCTTGTCAGTCATGAGGATAGGATGAAGACTGCCTTCACTACAAAGTGGGGGACATTTTCCTATAGACGCATGTCATTTGGCCTCATTAATGTTGGAGCTACCTTTCAACGCGCAATGGATGTGGCCTTTAAAGATTTGATATGTAAGTATATTATTATATATGTTGATGACTTGACAATATTTTCCAAGAAAATAAAGGATCATGTTGTTGGTTTAGTAAAGGTCCTTAAAAGATGTATTAGCTATGGAGTATCTCTAAATCCCAAGAAGTGTGTCTTTGGAGTTTTTGAAGGGAAACTTCTAGGGCATGTGATATCAGAAAAGGGAATATCCATAGATCTTGACAGAGTTGAGGCTATTTTGAAATTGACAATGCCAGACAGTAAAAAGGAGATGAGGTCCTTCTTCAGGAGGATTAATTTCTTAAGGAAGTTCATGATAGGGTTTGCAGAAATTGTGAAACCCCTCAACGAGATGATGAAGAAAGATGCTAAAATTGAATGGAGTAATGAGGCTAAATCTACATTTTCATAGATTAAGCAATCAATATCTGAGGCACCGGTCTTGACCAGCCTAGATTATTTTATATTTATTCATTTGCATCTGATCATTCATGTGCATTAGTCCTAACACAACACAGAGGTGAAGGAGATGAAAGGCTAATTGTCTTCATGATCTCGCCATTCAAGAATGCAGAAGTCAGGTACCCACCCTTGGAAAAATAAGCCTTTGCATTGGTATGAGTGCTAAAAAAGTTTAGGCATTACATTTTGAGAAGCCAAGTTATTGCTATAGTACCTGATCCAGCGATTAAGTCTCTCCTTATGCAAAGTGAATTAGGGGAAAGAAGAGGAAAATGGATGGCTATCCTGCAAGAGTATGATTTAGAGATCCATCCAATGAAAATTTTCTAAGGACAAGGCTTATCAAAGGCCATGGTAGAGGTTGACAAGAATATTACCTGTCAGCAATATACTGTGCACTCATTTACCAAGGACCCATGGTATATCAACTTGATCTTCATCCTTCTAAATCACAGATGCCTAGAAGGAATGAATGCTACCCAGAGGAGAGCACTAAGGATGAAAAATGCTCATTACATGCTCAAAGAAGGGGCTCTACATAGAAGAAATTATGAGGGGGTGTACCTACAATGTCTGGATCAACAAGAAGCCAAGTAGGCCATGGTTGAATTCCATGGTAGGCATGGCACAAGACATGGATCAGTAGATTCTTTGGCTCATCAAATCCTCAGGTCAGGATATTATTGGCCCCATGTGTTCAGGGATGCACATCAGCACGTTAGGACATGTCATACATGTCAGACTTTTGCATCAAAGGAGCGTAATCCAACAATGCCTCTACAACTAGTATATGAGGTAAGACCATTTTCCCAATGGGCACTAGATTTTGTTGGGGTAATTAATCCTAATTCTTCTATAGGACACAAATTCATCCTAACTACTACAGACTATTGCACCCGCTGGACTGAGGCTGAACCATGCAAGAATAGCACCACTAATGTGGTTATCAAATTTCTCACTGAAAACATTGTTAACAAGTTTGGAGTGTTGTTTTCCCTAGTATGTGACATTGGCCCTGGCTTTTCATCTGTTGAATTTATACAATGGGCCTACGAACACAAAATTATCTTGAAGTACTCCTCTCACTACTATCCTCAAGGAAATGGTGTAGTAGAATCTACTAACAAGAATCTGTTAGAATTGAAAATGAAATTACTTGAAAGTAACCCTAGAGACTGGCATACCCAGTTAAGATTTTCCTTATGGGAAAATTGAACTCATATTAAGGTTGCTCTAGGAAGTTCCCCTTTTAAACTAGTTTATGGCCAAGATCCCATTTTTCCCATACACTTATAGATACCTGTTATTAAGTTCATGTAAGAGTTTTATACAAGAGATGACTAGATTGAGGTGAGATTAAATAACCTTCTAAACATGGAAGAACAGAGAGACGCTGCTCTACAAAAAAAATTCAACATTAGGCTGTTGTCAAACTTTGGTTTGACAAAAGAGCTAAGATTAAGGCATTAAGAATCTCAGATCTAGTGTTGTTGTGGGACAAGGCTAAGGAGAAAAAGGATGATCACCAGAAATTTGATAGACTCTAACTAGGTATGTATCAAGTGGCCGAGATTTTTTGGTGAGAATTCTTTTCATTTGAGCACCTTGATGGGAAAACCTATTCCATTACTAGTCAGTGGGAATTTTCTCAAGGATTACTTCATCTCATAAAGGTTTGGGTTTCTAAATTATTTGTATATATGTATTTTATGTAATTACTAGTTCTTTGCTTCCTTTTTGTTGTTTGTTTGTTGTTTCTTTCTTTCTTTTTGTTTCCTTTGTTGTTTTGTGTATGTTTTTGTCTTCTTTTGGATTTCTCTTTTCTTTCCATCTTAAAACATTGGGGTTGTTATTCAAAGAATGTTGTGGGTACTAGGAGAGAAATTGGTTTAGGCATTTTTGGGCATATGTGTCGAAAGATTTTGTTCTAAAGCTCATGCCTTATGGTCATTTTAGCATGAGTCCGAAGGTTATTAGGAGTAAGGTATATTATAGATAACCTCCTGAACTATCATTGAAATATGTCACAAAATAGGTAAAACATCCGACTACAAAGTACCTATTCATCTCAGGGTGATTATATCTTTGATTCAAGTGAAAAATATGTTTCCCCAAAACTGTCATGGGATCCACTGTAGTTTTCAACCCACATCTTATACTATTAAATTATTTGTATTGAGGAGGTTTTTGAAAATAATTTTCACAAGCAAGGCCTATAAAAGAAATAAGAAAAAGAGAAGCACTAAGATAAAAGGAAAACTCAATACAAAATGGGTAATTCAAGTATCTCTATTGGGGCTATGGACACCTAACTGGCAGTAGAGCAATGCTTTGAGAGAACTAGAGGCATCTCCGTTGGGGCTATAGACGCCTAACTGGTAGCGCAATAATACCTAGGATTTCATTGCATGATAGTTGAAGGACTCAACCCATGTAGCTTAGATCATAGATTTACTTGTTTAGGTGTGGAGAAAGCTCAAATAAAGAAGGGTGCACCATAAGCATGTACACACTTAGATTCAAGCAGTAGTTTATGTTGGTTCTACATCTGAGATTCTAGCTCAACTTTACTTAAATATTCTGATCACACTTAAGTTAATATGTCTCATGAATTATAAGTTTTGGGGTTATTGAATTCTTCAATATCTTAAAAATGGGTAAACCATTTTTCCCAACCAAGTCACCATTTGTTATGCCTTGCATAACCACCCCATTTTATTTTATTTTGGAACAAAATGGGTCCCCCTTTTCTTTTTGTTTTGTTCGTCTTTGGTTGTTTGGTTGGGTCTTAGGAGTTCTTTGTTTTTGCTCCTAATTCTGTCTTTTGTTCTATCGTAGTCGGGTTCGGAACAAAATCTAGACATGGAACTATTTCAAGGTTTCTAGTTCAGATATGGTTTCGACTCCGACTCCACCTTCTCTTTTGTTTCATTTTTGTTTTGTTGGTTGTTTTTGACTAACACTTGGGTTGATCCGTCTTCCTATTTGTTGATCGTTTCTTTATGTTTTTTTTGTTTGCTCATGTGGGATCAGAATCGAGATTGGAACTCACATGGGAAGTTTTAGGTTTCCATTTTTTTTGTTTTGTTCCCGTCCCGATTCCGTGTCTGCTCTTTTTCTTTCTCACTTTCTTTATTGTTTGGGTAGGGTCCAGTGTTTGCTTGAGTCTTGCTTCCCTTGTTCTTTTCTGTTCTTTGCTTTTTGGTCGGGACCAAATCCAGACTAGGAATCGAACTTCAAACTTTGTGAAGTTCCATTTTGGTTTTGTCTCCGCCCTCATCTTTGTTTGTTGTTTTCAGTCGATCTTTTTGTTGGGACCGGATCCAAGGTTGGAAATGAAATATGGAACTTTGTTTAGTTTCTCTATCTTGTTCCCAACCTGGCTCCACATCCGCCTTACCTTTTGATGTTCTATGGACTTGAATTAACTATCTGTTCACATCGTTGGCTCCATCCCCGATCTACCACATTTATGGCATTAAATGCAACCTATTCGCACACGTGAATTATTGATTAAAAGTTTAATTATACTTAAATTTCCTCATTGTTATTATTATTTGAATTCTTTAAGCAAATTATGGCCAGGAAAGTCTTGAGAGAATTGATTTGATCATGGGGGCGAATTGCGGAGCGAATCTTGGCCCATTTCTAGTCAATCCTAAGGGGCGGTTTGAGGTAGGTTTCTTTTGTTTTTCTTTCTTCCATTTTGTTCTTTCGCTTGTGTCATTTTAGCGTATTCGTAGGAGGGTTTATTCTTTGAATTTGTTCGCTTGGTTGGTCTTTGTTTTTGTTCTTTTTTTTTCTTGTTTCTTTCTTTTCTATTTCGTTGGGTTTATTTTTTTTTCATTTGTTGTTTTTGCTTTGTTGTTTGTTTTGTTGTCACTTTCATGATAGGTCCATTTTGTCGTGCTCTGGTTTTGACTAGGGTTTTGATTTTGAAGGGGTTTCTTGGCTTGGGTCATGAATTTCATTTTTGGGACCCTATTATGGTTTTCTCACATTGGTTTTGGGTGGTTTGTATGGGTTTCTCATTGTGCCCTATTTTTTGGAAATGATTTATTGAGCGAATTAGTGTTTTGGAAATATAACCTTTTCCATTTTTTTTAATGACTCTTATAACGGAGTTGTTGGAGGGATAAATTATGCTATTCCTATTATCCGTTGGAGCCCATATGACCTATGGTTTATTCGTTCATATGACAACCTTGTTTTAAATACTCTATGTTTGCTACAATTGATCCGTTCCCATTCCTTATTATGATGTTACTATGTCTTTACTCTTAGCCCAAACTGGGTCTGGAGGGGAAGTTGAACACGATAAATAATTTTTGGTTCTAGTCCTGGTCTCGTTCCGGTCCCACCTCCGACCATGTTTCGGTCTAGTCCGGTTCTCATCCTGCCTCCGACCATGTCTTTGTTCCTCTTTTGTCCCACCTCTGACCAAGTTTTGGTTTTGTTCCAGTTCCAATCTTGGCCCCACCACATGATAAGAAACATTTCCTATGCCTAATGCTTCCACGGTTCCACCTCTGATAAAGGCATAGTTTGACCAAGTAAATGTTATCTTAGGAGGATGGAGTTGTGATTATATGATTGACTAACTTAGATTCTTTGTTCATCTAATACAGGGAATTGTTGCAGGTATTAAGACATGTTGGGAGCATTAGATGAGGCCTCTCAAAGGATCCAGCTAGGTGAAACTTCATGGCAAGGAGTTAGGCCAAAGAAGATCAAAGTGGAACAACTCCCATATACCTTGAGATGTAAGCATAAGGAGGCTGTCCTCATAGCTAACAAAATTGACTCCGACTGGACTGACATTATTGACACCAATTTGGGTCCTTTCAAATATGAAGAGTTGCAGGAGGAGACATGCATTGAGGACCTGGTTATAGGAAGGACATAAAGGATTGTTTAGTCAGGACTGGCACATGTTGCACTCTTTCCCCTATCTGTCCAATGTCCAGAGTTTATTCTTGTAGCAACTGAATCATATAACCCTGCTACTAGGAAGTGTGTGGATGTAAAGGGTAATGTCATTATTGACTTCACACCTCCAATGATCAAATTCTTGTGTCATATTCCTGAACCCAAGAATCCTAAACAATTGAATGAGGCGGAGGCTCTGAAACTTTACAATGATAACAAGGAGAGGAATAGGTTTCATATGAATAAGACTTGGATAAGGGTAGAGAAGAAGTCTCTGACTATGCTTTCAGACCAGCGTAAGATGGAAGACTTTAGTAAAGAAATTAGAGATATAATCATGTTCCTCTCTAGGGTGTTTGGGAAAAGGGATGCTTCACTGTTTAAGGAATGGATGTTTCCTTTTATCCAAGCTATTTTGGATGGAAGGAGACAATTTTATTGGTCAATGATAATATTCGATAGCATTCACAATCAGATGATAAAGGTGAGAGAAACTAGGCATTTCTTTATGACCTCCTATGTAGTCTATGTAGCTGCCCGAGTGGGGATTTTTCCTAGACTTCAAACAGTGGGTATATTGGGAGAAGCCCAGGGACAGAAGAAGGTGTGGGAGTATTATAACCAGCTCACCTTTCAGGCATCTGAGCAACATTATAGAAGGATTAATGATGCCTTTCTTTATGTGATTATTAACAAGCTTACTGGTGATGCTGGGTATAGGCTTAGCAGGGAGGCAATGGCTTTTGTGAATGAGTGGGGACATTGGTTTATCTAGTACCCCACATTCACTTACTTCAAGATAGTAGGCTTTGATGGTGACCCCCATTTTCTACCTAGATGTTGTGGTGATATGATCATTTTAATGGAATTTATTTATCAAGCCTTGGTTGTGAATATCTAGTTTAGAAACAAACATAAGACTGGGTGCCATAAGTTTCCAATGAAGCTGGGGGCTTTTGCTGTCCACACATTCAGGAAGGTAAGGTTGTTTGTGATGAATTAATTTTTTTGAAGTTGGGCTTTTACACTGCTAGGAAATGCTATAACCCCAAGCAAAACATGAGGGATTTTCTCCCCAGTGTCTTTGAGAAGCACTTCAATCTATTGGAGGATTTTTTGGAGGAATTGCAAGATGAATATGACCTTAGGAGGAAGAATTATGAAAGGATACCTATCCAACTTATGATTGAGTTTGGGATAAAAGAAGACATTCCTGACACATTATCCGATGATGGGATACTTTTGGATCCCGGGTATGATGTAGACAAGATTGGAACTAAGGATCTTGATACAATAGATTGGAATGTAGATGAGACGATTGACATAATGCAGATTGCAAGACCAGTGCTTGATAGGAGTATTCAATGGGTAAGTTTGAGAGCTAATCAAACTAAGGCTACATCATCTAAGAAGAGGAAGGCTCTAGGTACCACCCAATGATATAAAAGGGAAAAGAGAAGGATGACACCTAAAGAGCCTTTAGAGTTTATGCCTTCTAGTGCAAAAGAAGAGGAGGTGGTTCCTGAAGACCTTCTAGGGGTATAAGAAGATGAAGCAACTGTGGAGGTGGGTGCTTCTGCATCTGTTGTAGGGGAAACAAATATTCAACCCTTTGATGCACAAGAATTGGGCCAAGAATCACCAAAGGGGGCTCTCCACAGTGAAGTAGAAGTTTTAAAGCAAATGGAGGGTCAAATTGAGATACATAATATTGAAATAGATTCAGAAAAGACTACATTTGATAAAGAGCATCCAACATTAACATCTTTTGATATGATAGATGATGTAGGGACTGAGCATATATTGACTAAAGAATATCAATGGAAACTCTTTGAAGATGCTAAAAGGGAAGCTGATGTTGAGGCATAAGCTGAGGCATCAGCTACACAATAGGAAGAGGATGCTAAGACACAAGCTGAGGCATTAGCTAAGCAACAAGAGGAGGAGTCCAATGCACAATCTGAATTGGCAGTCAAGTAGGAGTTGGAAGATAAGGTGAAGGCCAATGAGTTAGCTCAACAACAACAAAAAAAGGAGCAAGAGCTCAAAATTCAAGAAGAAAGGGATAGGTTGATAATGCAACAGAAAATTCATGATCTTGAAGAAGAAAAGAGTTAGCAAAGAAGAGAGAAAGAAGCTATTGAAGCTAAGCTCAAGGAACAAGAAGAGGCTTATTGGAAAAGGGAAGAGCGTGTTTGAAAAGAGAAAGAGAGGATGTTGAGATTGTTGAACATGTGAGGAAGTCCAAGGAGGCATGGGACTATTTTGAAGAACTGAAGAAGCAGTGGGATGAAATTTTAGAAATGAAGAAAGAGGAAGAGGAATGTTTAAAGGAGCTAGAGGCTAAGAGGTTGCAAGAGCAAAAGGATAAAGAGGAAGCAGAAAGGTTAGCATAGGAAAAGGAGCAAGGTGATCAAAAAATGTGCAAGAGGTTGATTCTCAACCAAGGCTTACATTGTTGTACCCTTTATCTTCCACTACTGTTGTTTCTTCTTCAGCCCAGTTAGGCACTACTCCTATTACTCCTACTTGGTTAAAACTGGACTTAGAGAGAAAAAAAGTTGTTCAACCACAACCGTTGAATTGGGAAGAAATGATGAAGGAAATTGGGAAAGAGAAACCTAAAAAGAAGGCTCGGGCTCTTCACTCTAGTAGGCTCACTAATGCTGGAGAGATCATTGTTGAATGTGTCATACCTGTAATGGAGAAGAGTCGTGATGACATGCAAATCACTGATTATCAGTTGGGGGCATTAAATTTGGGAAAGCCAACAAGAAACCAACAAATAAGTTTGATTGATATTCTGGCCTCTACAACCAAAACCTAGATGATCAAGGATAAGCAAAGGAAGGATGGGCTTAAGGCTCAATTGGATCAGCTCCATGTTTTCTTGAAAGATGTTTCTAGTCCCATTTCTCAATAGGTTGCTCTTCCTGAATCCTTAGATTTGTTAACAAAGAGGGAGGTAGATTATTTGATTCAGATGAAAACCAAGGTGGGGATGATGGATAAGTGGTTTGATAAAATCAACTGGGAGTTTGATGATGTTCTTGTTGAAGGCTCTAAGATTCATAAAGCTGCTCTTGAATTAGTAGAAGATCTAGACCAGCAGGCTAAAGATTTTGACAAGCAGGATGATGAATATAAGGAATATGTTAAAAGGCTTGAATATGTCAACAAAGTTCCCAAATCCACCTTGATAGAATATTCAATTCTTGAGCTAGGTGATAAATATTTTGTGGAGAAAACTGTGAGAATCATAAGATACAAGTCTAGGCTATGCATGGACATCAAGAAGAAGTCTGAGAAATGAGTAAGGACTTGAATCAATAGATGATTGAGTTAGAGGCGGTTGTAGCCATTTTAATCAACTTAGATTCCTCCAACAAAGAAGGCCTATCTTTGGATAAACTAAGGGAGAAATGGAGGGGTAGGTTTGAGGAAATCATATGGAAAGGAGATGATGGGGAGAATTTATTGTTGGATAAGTTTATGGATATCTGGGAGGTAAGAATTGCCAGAAAGGAGCTAATCAAGCTAAAGTAGATGCAAAGGTTGGTTTCCACGGAGATTGAAAGAATCAAATTTGAAAGTGATTGGTTGGATGGGCTGGATTCAGATACTCTTCAACAAGTGTTCTCCAGTTTTGATGAGTACATTCTTGAGCATTCAGTGCAAAAGTGACTGACTCTTTTCACCATGCTCTATCTGCTCTTCTCTTTTTGTGGATTTTGACATAAGTTCTACTCTGAGTTTGATCTATGGGTTTCATTTTCCTCTTGGATTATTAGATTTCCTTTTTTGTACAACGGTGTGATCAACGTTGAAACAAGGGGTTCTTTAGTCCACTTTTGTGTCTAGATCCAACTCCATGAATTGTGGATCTTGGTTGATAATTGAGAAATTTGTGCATGTGGCACTCTATATGTACTATTAGAATCTACATTGTAAAGGTCATCTAATTGAAGAAAGATCAGCCACCTGAGCATAAAAGATAGAAACTAGAACTAGGATTTCAGTGTTTTAGAAGGATACTATGAAAAATTTAGTAAAAAGGCCTAATTATTTTACAAGTTTTCATAGATTTTCATGTCAAGATTTTAAAGTTTGGATCCATTTTGATAAGGTTAATGATATATGATTAATCCATACGCTAGTGGTTTTTTTGTTCTTAATTTTTCTTTATTTGATGAAAGTCAATAGAAGGAACTGGATTCAAGGTCATATCATTAGATTATATATGAATGAAATTGTTATGGTATTCATTTGATTTGTGTTTTGGATGATGAGTGAATGATTTGTTTGAAGTAAGTTTAGTGAACATTGATGATACCTGAATTAGCATTATGGATGTATGCAGTAGTTTAGTTTATTCTATGGATTGCATCTTGTTGTAGTTGTGGTCAGGTAGAATGAACACTCATTGTTGATCTGCATGTCTGTATATGTAAGGATTTTATTCATGTTTCTTTGATTTAAAGCCCTATTTCATATTTTTCTTTTATTTAAAACCCCCAAAATGTAGATTAATTGGTGCTATGTAGTCTTGTTCTTTGTTACCAACAAAGGTCCCTTGAACATTACAATCATATTGACCATTGAGCAATATCAGCATAGTTGAGTACCAACTACCAGGACCTTGGGAGTTAGATTACTATATGTTATCTTTCTCTTTCAGGAGAAATAAAATAGTAATATTTTGTTTAATGTTGTTGTTTTGTTTTGACCATCAATAGGTCTCCCTCTCAATATTAAGGAAGTCACTCCCAACTTCTAGAATTCTATCATAGAGAGGATCCAACAGAAGTTGGTAGGATGGAAAAGTTCAATCCTTAGTCATGCTAGCAAGTTGCAACTCCTTACTACTGCCCTTCAAGGGGTCCTAGTGTACTTCCTTTTCATGTTCAAAATTCCTAGTTACATTGCTAAAAAATTGAAAAATATCTAAAGGGTTTTCCTTTGGTTTGGTATTGAGAAAAAAATAAGATGTCTCTGGTCAGTTGGAATAAGGTGTGCATTCCTAAATTTGGAGGAGGTATGGGTATAAGGAATGTATATTCTACCAACAAAGCCTTGCTTTCCAAGGTGAGTTGGGATCAATCAAGGAATAAAAATACTGGTGCAGGATAATGAATGTTAAATACGTAAGCAACTACCCCCTAATCAAGCATATTATTTATGATCACCCTCATGGTCCTTGGATTGGAATAATATCTACAAGATGAAGTTGCTTCACTTAGGGATAAGATGGAAACTTGGTTGTGGCAGTAGCATTTGTTTCTAGGAAGATTCTTGGCTACTCAATTCCCCCTAGGCTTTGCTTGATTTCAAGAGCTTGATGGAGCCTACGCTTCTTTTTCTTGGCAAGAATGTTTGTGCATACCTCCATGGTCCATAGGGTGTTAGGATTTGGAAAGATTTAGGTTTATGCTTCCCATTTTCCCATGATTTGAAAAGGCTGGCTAGTTCCTTACATGACTTATTCTCTCTACCTAGAATCCCCATATCAAATGTTGAGGATGATTTCTTTTGGACTAAGGAAAGTAAGGACAATATCTCTATTAGGACAACTTATAGTTTGTTGTCAGATAGGGGTAGATTATGGAAACTGGTTTGGAATAGACAATTGACAACAAAAATAATTTTTTTCTAGTGGATGGCTCTTCACAATAGAATACTAACCAAAGATAATTTATGGAGAAGGTGTTTCCAGATACCAAACAAATGCATGTTATGCAAAATTAATGAAGAGTTGGTGGATCACCTATTACTGCATTGACCATTTGTTGTTGAAGTCTAGGATCTGGCTTTCTGAATGTTGGAAACTCATTGGAGCATGGATGGGGACATAAAATCCCTTATTGATGGATGGATTGGGCCATTCCACCACTCTCTCCTCATGGAAATCTAGAGACAAGTTCCCCCTAGCCTTTTTTGGTGCCTATGGAAAGATGGAGACCAATTTCCTTAACAACTCCAAGTCTCTAGCTAAAAGGAACATAGTTTGGAATCCACTAGGGGTTGGGTGGTTCAAATTGAATTTTGAGGGAGCAGCTAAAGGGAACTATTGTATGGCTAGTATTAGTGGTGTTATCGGGGACTACAAGGGAAACTTTGTTGTTGGGTTTGTTGGGGGTATAGGCATACAATCTTTAATGACAAATAAATAATGGGCGCTACTCAAGGGTGTCAAGTTAGTTGTCACACTAGGCATAAAAAAATTCCACATTGAAGGGGACTCTATGACTATGATCGACTCTATCAATCATGGCCATTTTCATGTTTGGAACATTAGGGATATCTTACTAGATATAAAATCTATTGATTGCAAAATTAGAAAGGAAATATTTGTCTCATATCTTTCGTGAAGGTAACTAAGTGGTGGATGACTAGCCAACTTGGGTTCTTCTTGGGTTCTATGAAAATGTTGAAAAATATTCGAGTGTCTATTGGAAAATATACAAGGATTAATCCTTGCAGAACAAAGAAATATATTCATTTAATGATGGCCAACAAAGTTGGTCTTTTGGGGAACAAGTGACACTACATGTTAGGACCTATGATGACAGGGACTAAGAAAAATTATGTGATGAGTTTAATGAGGGATGTTGAGAATTGTGAGGTCCCTTCCCTTTATGGGCTATCTTATCATATGTACCACATATCCCATCAAATCTTCAAGAATGTGTGTATTGCAATGTTTATCTCCAACTTGATAGTTAACTTTTTTTATCAAGCTAATGATGACCATAATATTTAATGAGGGTACTTAAGGAATTCAAATTTTAACCCCACGACTAAAAGGCATGGGAAAATGTGTAAGTTCAATGTGATTTTTGGCACGTTGAGTATTAATTATCCAATATTTTTTTATCATGGCTTATTTCCTTAGCTTATTGTACTTAAGGAAAGAGTATGGCCCCATGGAGTTGAATCATTGGCAATGACCATTGGAGTGTGTAAAATTCTAAAAGCTTTGATTATGCCTTATTGCCTTAGGTGGTTTGGTAATGATGTTATAAGGGCGACTAAATTCACTAGTAGCCAGTCCATTTTCTTGCTAACTTTGTTTAAATACTGGGCTAGTTTTTGTGTGTCGTGGGTTGAGATGGGTGGTGATAGGGTTAGGACCAAGCCTAACAACTATGATGAATTTCGCATAGACCCCTTTATGTGGTATATCTATATGGAGGTGGGTTTGGCACCGCTGTTAGAAAGTATGGTGGGCCATGATAAAAAAATGTCAGCTCAGTTTGTTGGTTCATGGAGGGAGAGAAGAGTCACCATGGGTGGCATATCATTTGAGGTCAATGGAAAAGTGATTGTGAAGGTGATGAGACTTTCTTGCAATGGAAATAAGTACAAGAAGCACACCAAAACTTAGGATATTGAGAGTCTAAATTCCTTCTTTAGGGACAATGAGAAGTCAGTTAAGAAGTAGTCAGGCTTTGATAGAGAGGCACTGCCAAAAACCTAGACAAGGTGTGTCTTTCTCTCATGAAATATGTTACTTTAGAAGGTAGATTTAAGATTTTTAATTTTTATCATTTGGTGCTACTAAACCACCTAAGCCACAAAATGATCGTTAAATTTCCTTTCTTCCTATTTACCTCCCTTGAAAATTTGATCAAGGAATTCCATGATACTGTTATTAACCCTAGCTTGTTGGCTCCCCTGCCTTTGCACTAGGGCCTCATCCTTAGGCTATATCACTTCCATTTGACCCCGTGCCCCCCTAAACCCATCTTGGTTGTTTGTGTGGAAGAATTGGAACCACTTGATCCAGCCTCTGATAAACTATCCCCTATTACTTCCATGGGTCCTAAGAGAAAAACCCCCCAATTGAAAATGAACCCTTTGCTAAGCCTAAGTCTAAACCCCCATCAAAAAAGAAGAAAAGTGAGGTTGGGTTGGCCTAATAGAAGGTTGTAAATAGATTATGTGCACTAAAGAACAAACCCACCAAGATGGATAGAAGACCTATGGCTAACAAAAATGGGAAAAAAGAAACTATGTCGAGTGGAGTTGTCAGCCACTAACAAGGAAGGAAAAAGTGTTGTGGAAAAAGACTCTAAAGGTGACATGATTGTGGCTGTAACTATGGATATGGGGAAAAAAGAAACTAGTTTTAGGAGGTCCCACAAACTAGCTAAGAAAAAAAAAAGTGTTTTGGTGGATGATATTTCAATTGACTCAGAGTGGACTAATGGAGGAGTTGAAGGTAAGAAAGACATTGTTGAGGAGATGGAAGAGGAATTTGTGGAGGTTCCTAGCCATTTCTTAGACATGAAAAAAATGCTCAAAGATGAATCTACCTAGTCTTTAGTTCCCAAGGCTCTTAAGGAGGATATGACTAAATGGTAGAATGACATGGAGGAGGACATCAATAAGCTGTGTGAGAGGGTGGTAAAGCTTGAGAGGAAATTCAACATGCTAATTTGTTTCACTATTAAAATTATTCATAGATCTATGGTCACACTTTTAGATATCATCAAGGAGGAGATAGTTAAGAACACTGAGGGTGAAGGATCCAACTAGATTGGGGATGTTATAAATCTCCTCATTCAAAAATGGGAAGGTGTGGCCAATTAGTGGTTTGGTCTACTTTTTTTACTGGGTCTCTACTATTAGTGTGCAATGTGTGTCCTTTTTTTGTTGTTTTTAAGTTTAGTTTCTTAATTTTCTATTGAAAATGGTTCCTTTTTGGCCTTGTGGGCTCTTCGTGTAAAGGGTACAACACCCTATAAATGTTGCTTAACTTATCAAAAACATAGTCAATTATAATTTATAATGGTAATAACTTGCCATCAAGTGTTGGGTCCATACCAATATTTACCAAATGCTAGTGTACAAACATTCACAATATTCAAAAGAGGTCATTCATACCATAATATCAAAGATTGTACAAAATGGCTATCATGAGCATACCCCATATACACAAGTACATTAGCTCAAACATAGTACAAGTACAACAATGACTAGATCATACACAAATCACAAGTGTAATAGGGACTAGATCGTGCATAGATCACAAGTATGATAGTGACTAGATCATACACAGATCATAAATACAATGGTGATCAAATCATATGTACATAATAAATGCAATCATAACCACCACATTTGCACATCACAAGTATACAATGATTGAAATTTATACATATCATATTTACATTAGTGATTGGCTTCATCATATACCAAAAATACATAGTGACAAGCTCAATCATACTTCACATACACAATGAGGAGCTCCAACATACATCACAAATACATAGTAATGATCTCCAACATATATCACAAACGCATAGTGACAAACTCCAACGTGTCACATACACAGAGTGATTGGCTAACACATTCATAAAGGCTCAATAACACATGTCCATGATGCATCCTAGATAGAAAGAATATTGGTTCATTGTGCACTACACCATGGGTCCTATCCTTTCCTTCAATTTTTTTCAGCATTGGACAAATAAGAAGATGATTTAGTGTATCACATGCTACACTGTGGGTTCATCCTCAACTCCACACTTGGCTAGGCATATAGTTTATCAGTTGGGAAGGGGATTTGGTGCAGCCCATACTACACCATGGGTTCATCCACCATTCCAAGGGTTTTCCCAAGTAGTGAACCTACCAAACCTAGTGGATTCCAAATTTGATCACCTATAGGCCATCGGCGACAATTCTGTCCACCCAAGAATAAGTAGCTCTCGACATATACCACCTTGTCACCTTAGTGACATTATTAGTTATCTTCTTCATAATCCTATGTAACACTGATCTCATTCACTTCTATTCCCTCAGTGATAGCAAGTAAACCCCCTTGATACAACATAGCCCAAGGTTACCATTACCTGCATAGATCGGTCCCTGCCCATGCAATTGTTACCATATCTTAATCATAACTAGGGTAGACCATAACAATCTTCACCTCTATGACTAGGAAAATATCGGCTAGTCCCTAGCAGTATCCCAAACATCAATCATTGGCACAATCTAATGACTGCATGTCACTGCTCAAATATCCTGGAGGTTCAAACTTGGGTGGGTCATACATAACATGAAACATAATCACAATCAAAGTATATATAGACCTATACATAGAGACCTCTAGATATGGAGTTGATTTTCACATCACATACAAGTTACATGGAACTAACATGAGATGGGATTTACATATATTCAAATACTAATTATGAAATTGTTAAATCCATTACTTCATTTAAGTTAGTATTCAAAAGGAAATTATGTATTACATATAATCTATTATATTTTCTTAACTCATTCATACCCATTTGGGACCTATTTAGCTTCAAACCAAAGCTTATAGAGGAGGAAAGGTAAAACCATATAGGAAAAACCCCAACCCTTGGAATTATTACCCCGAAAGCCTCGCCCTACAAACTTGAGGTCACAAGAACATCCTTCCCCAAGGACCACCTACATACCTGCTTCCAAATGGATCAAAGTCACACATAGTTCTCCTTACAAAATCTCTCAAGGATACCTGTGCATAGGTTCCCATAACCCAAGGTTTCACTCCCCCTTAAGTATATTGAGGCCTTGGATCAAACTCCACCCATTTATTTATTGAACATCTTGACTCTTATATTTTCATCTCATTGACCTAGCCCAACTAGGCTTATTACTAAATACTAATTTAGATTGGTTCACACAAACCCATAGAAAAACACTTCCATTTCAAATTTATGTATTAGATTAAATATCAAGGGGTCAATAACTATCTTTGAAGAACATCCAATAATATGTATAATCTTTTTTAAGTATAATTAATGTTGAATTCTACTTAAGAAAGTTAACAGTAATAAATCCATTGGACCAACATATGAAAATATAAACCCAATGATAATATTACTAATAACATGCTTTTTCTAATTTCGTTTACCCTATCATGCAACTCCATATTCTTATAATATTCTAGTTCATAGGCTAGATAGTTTATTCACACTTTTCATTTAATCTAAACCTAATTAATGGTCATTAATAAGGTACCAAGAGATGCTACATAAGATTTATCTCATAACTCACAAAAGGGGAAAGCATTGTATCCATTAATTATCTTTAGTAAGAATAATAATGCTACTCTTATCTTATGATTTTATTATTGTATGGTACAACTCAATATTCATTGTATCTCATGGTTATGTCCTACTAGATAGGGTTTAATAACATTCAACTTTATGTTTAATTTTTTGTGCATCATAATTTTCCTATTAAACTCCAATTGATGGCTAATAATGAATAGTTTAAATCAATATAGTGTCATTACAATTAAATTAAACCCAAGATGTATCCAAGGTAAGATACACTCATGTGAAAATTTTCAATTAAATGCACAAGTTAGGTTAAATAATGGTTCAACAAGCTCTTTATATTACAACTAACCCATTCTCCTAGGGAGGAAATCCTATAATAGGTTTCAAGAATATAATGGTCTTAAAGACATAAGTCCAAATTGTCATGCTAAGCTGGTTTTCATTATTACGTCTAATAATTTTTATTTTTTGCAACTTTGAAAGGTTCATTAGATGTAAACATTCCAACATAGGAGTGCACAACTCTTTTTGAGTTTCCCTCAAGGGGTGAAGCACCATGTCTATTATTGCCACACATATGATAATTATTATATAATTCTATGTTGAGGCTAATAAGATGGATATCATATTTAGATCAACTTACAATAATACCCATTGCATGACCAATCTTATAAGTAAAGGTCAAGTTTTCATGTTAACTGATTTCCTACAAATAATTACTAATATTATTAAAATCATATCCATCCAAGATGAATTTTTCCAAGATAAATATCCTTTAATATAGCTTCCAAACCAAATGAGATAATTAGTTTGGTGGTGTATTCCTACATCAAATGGTCAATCATCATAATGATAGAATAAAACTAGTAGAGATAATATAATGCAGATTAGGTCCTCTTTATGTATGGAAAGATAGGAAAGAAATACAAGAAAAAATTCATGTAGCATATAAATTCATTGTTTAATGATAAAAAAGGAAGAATAAAATTTAGATAAACAATCAACAATATATTTATATGAGGAAAAATGAAAGAACCAAGCCTTCCCTATCAGTTGTAGATGACTGGCTCCTTTTGAGGCTTGATGACTAGAATATATATCATTTCCTTAATTGTATAGACTATGTAATATGGGTATGTGTAGGATCATCATGGACAAAACAGGCCCTTAAGTGGCAAAAAATTCAAAAAAATCAGAGTTAGGCAACTTGATGTAAAAATTTGAATAAGTTATCTATATTATTTCAAAAATATGTAACAATAGAATCTGTAGCAAATTGAATGCAGTTTCTAAAATACGAAGTTTATTTAAAAAATATATATATATTTGGCAAAAATTTGAAATTTCAATGCAATAGTACTTAAATTTTAGGGAAAAAATAAGAAGTAGGTAGACTGTTTGACCACCCTAACCACAATAAAATGATAATAATTTTTTATAAGATTTTAGATAGAAGTAGAGGATTCATGTCCCAATGTGATGCATATTTTTTTGTAATTGTTTTCCATGTAAATAATTAATTATGAAAATTTTATTACAACTTTTAAAAAATATTAAAAACTTGTATGTCTGATCACCTTAACTTGGTAAAAACTTCCCAGTGCCACCGGTCACATTAAAAAGTTTACCAGGTGCACTACAGTTTATAGGGGGTCATGCTACCAGATTCATGTAGTCTAAAAAGAAAAAAATTGGTCAAAACTTCATGAAATTCTTTTTTTTTTTAAATCCTAGAGTATGTGAATCATAGAATGTGACACATGTTTTAGATTCAAAAAATGTGATACTGCTTGAAAGCTATAGATGTTTTTCAATTATCCTATCAATCGAGACTTTAGTCGTAATTCAAATAGAAAATGAATAATAATTATTTGTTAAATTAAAAGTAAAGCATAATTTAAATTGGTGGAAAGATGAGAATCTTCTTTAAAAACCCTTTTTGTTTCATCAATTTTGGGTAAAAAAAAAGTCATCAGCCACATACCCTACACATGCCCATCATATCACCACTTTTTGGCCCATCATGATCATGCACATACCCATAGACACACTATGTCATCCATTTTATCTACTCGATGATATCTCCCAATCTTGCCATAATCGATGGTGTGTTCCTTGAAGAATCCAACGAAGAACCTTCACTAATGTTCCTCATTAATTAATTTCATTTTCTTGAAGTACCTAAAGCCTCTTATCAAATACATTTTTTGCAGGAAGGGAGGACATTAACCATGATAGGGGAGATTTTCCTTCGATGCCTACCAATTGCATCCTCTTGTAACTTTCTAAATATTTTTCAATAGATCTATTCTATGTATATCAAGTGCAATATTTGCATTCCATGAGACCATGATTCCTCCATGGATTTCTTCCAACTAAGATGTGACTTTTCTCTACTTCCATAATTGTTTTCATACATCTTTCCCATGACAGTAGCAATGGATACCAGCCACGCCTTCCAATCACCCTTGAACTTCTTCTATCTCCTCCAAATATCACATGAATTCCTTACTTTGACTTCCTCCATGTTATTTCCCCTTTCCTCTCCCCACGTCCCTCTATCCTCTCTTCTTCCCCTCTCTCTATATTTTGGTCCAAATCTTCCTATTTGCACATCCTTCTTTCACAACTTCTTCCTCTACTACTAGTATTTTACCCTTCCTCACACTTTCACACTTTCTCCCTTCACATTTTCTCTATATTTATAGTCCCCAAATGTATTATTTTCATTCCCTCGACCTTCCTCCTCTTTGTGTGCCATTTCCCTAAGCTCTCTCTCTTTGTCTGCTCGTTCCCCTTATTTTTCTTCTTGAACACTTGTGTATATCCAAAGAAAGGGGTCGTGAGGGTTTTAAGGATTAATTAGCCTCCTTTTCCCCCACACGACCTACCATTACTACCAAAGTAAAGGTTGAACATACTCATTTAATGGCATGAATACTCCTTTGGTTTCATGTGCATCTTGATTTTGCACACCATGCCATGCCCATTTAATTTGGGCAACCTTCCTTGTTGGGTTATTGATTGATATCATTGGCCATAATTATTTAGTAGTTGTCTCCCTAAACATCCCCATCCTTTCAATTCTTCATTATTTTATTTTAAATTTCCTTCCCAACTCCATCATCCAACATGGTCACTAGCGGGGATGTGACAAAGATATCAATCCTCACCAAAATCGAGAACTATCTAGTTTCTTTATAAAGATGGGAAAAAATATTGAAGGGAATGTTAAAATATGTGCACACATTTTTCTTATTATTAATCTCTATAAACTAGTAACCATGGCTCCTAGTTCCAACAAGAAGAAATAGAAGGTCCTTTTGCATTCTATAGGAAATTTAAGAAATTTGGTTGTCAATTGGAAGAATGTAAAAAAATCAAAATTGATGCTATACAAGAGGATGTCTAAAACATTACTATGGATATGGAGAGAAACCAAAGAAAGGAAAGGGAGGTAGTGAAAAATGATTGATTTAAGAAATTCTCGTTTTATGGAAGACTTAGGTTTCAGATTAAATTTAAATTTTATTGCATTGGAATTCCTTAAGACAAACCAAATTTTGAGGTTGCTTTAGATTTTTTGGGTATCTCTACTAAATACAAAAAAAATTCCCTATATAATCTAGTATAAGGATAAAAAGAATGCATGGGACAATTCTTTGTTACTGATTCAAGACCTATATGATTTAAAGGGGGAGGATACATTAAAATGATATGGATTTAGGCTTCTTAGAAGAAAGAATAATAAGTTAATCAACCTCTTAATTTGACAAATCTAAATGTCGAGATAAAATAAGAAAGAGAACAAAAAGTTAACAAAGATCCCAGAGGAAAATATGGTATATTAGAAGGGAAAATAAAAATTAGCATGCATCAATGCCTAGGATCATGGGGGTCAGAACAAGGCCCTTAAGTGGCAATGAAAATTCAAAAGAACAAAGTTAAACAACTTGACATAAAAATTTGAATAGGTTATTAACATAATTTAAAAAATATGTAAGAAAAAAAATTGTAGAAATTTTAGTGTAGTTTCTAAGATATTTTTCCTCTTTTAGAAAAACTAAATCTATTTGGTGAAAATTTGAAATTTCAATATAGTAGTACTAAATTTTTAGGAAAAAAAAAAAGTAGGAGTATGTCTGACCAACCTAAGTACAAGAAAAAAAAATATTTTTTTTAAAACTTTCAATATAAGTAGAGGACACATTCTTGGATGTGCCACAATTTTTTAAATATTTTTTTTGCAAGTAAATAATTAGTTAGGAATTTTTTATTAGAAATTTTGAAAAAATATTAAAACTTGTTTGTCTAACCACCATAACTTGGTCAAAAATTTATGAAAATAATTTTTTTTTAATCCTATAGTATGGGAAGCATAGAATGTGTTGCATCTTTTATATTCAAAAAGTATGAAATCATTTAAGAATTATAGATTTTTTTCAATCCACCTATCAATCATAACTTTAGTTAGAACACATGTAGAAAAATGATAATAAATATCTATTTAATTCCAAATAATTCATATCTTATATTTATGGAAAGCTAAAAAAATTGTTAATAAACCCTTTTCGTTTCATCAAATTCAGATAAAAAAATATTAGTACCCAATTTGGGTCATATTGTCACTATTTGGACTCCCATGATTCTGCACTCACCCACATTATTTTAAGGTAGAGAAGAAAATCACATCCTAAAATGTTAGGGGCTTAAATGCTCCTAACAAAATATGTTTAATTAAGTGTTATGTTGATATCTCTAGCACAAAAATATATTTCTACTACATGAAACCAAAATCAAGAAATTTGAAGTAGGAAGCCTTTTGCAAAAATAGAAATAATGGAAGAGGAAATTTGTTGAATTGAATGGATATTTTGGAGGTATTGGCATTCTATGGAAGCCCTCTACTACCCAAATAGATGTTCTAAACTTTAAACAAAAATGGTACGTCAATAATGCAAATAACTTCTCCTCAAAGCTATATTTTTACTTTTCAATGTTTATGGCCTTGTTGGTTGTGTTCAAATGAAAATAGAATGGAATAAAATTTCTAACATCCTTCACCCCTACTAAATGAGATATTTATTATTAGGAAATATTTCAATGCAATAATACCTAACTCAAACAAAAAAAAAGGGTGTAATTATTCAAGCAACTCAATCTCAACCTTGTTTCATGGACGTCATTAACTATTAGAACCTCTAGAACATCATTACAAAAAATGGTGGATACACTCAGTATAACAACATTTTAAAAAAAATTCTAGAAAAGGAAAGGGTTGAACTAGAAATGACAATATGAAGTGAGGAAAATATAAAAAAGGGTATGAATCAATAGGCTTACCATAAAGAGATATTTCTAATGAGGTTACATGTAAAACTACTTGCAAGGGATCCCATAGTTTTTCACAATGTAACAAAATTCAAGAACAATATTTAAAAATATCAACAATAAGGACAAAGGATGGTAGACTTCCTAAACATTGCAAGGATATAAATAAAGAAGTAATGAATTTTTTGAAACCTTTTTAAATAATTGAGATGCTTCATAATTGAGAAACCAAGAAATAGAGTTAAGCAACATTCTCACGGCTCTATTTATAACTATGGGAGGTGCAAAGAGAATCAAAGAAACATTGTACTATTATAAGGGATCTAAATAATACATTCATATCACTCATGCGCAAGAAGAATATAATTGAGTCATTTAAATATTTCAAACCAATTTCACTCTACGATACTACATATAATATACTCTCCAAAGCCATGGTGAATAGATTGATATTAATCCAACTAGAATAACTATGTAGACACTCAAAATATTCCTCTTAACATAAACATTAATTTATAATCATATCATTCCCTAATCCTAATATTAATTTATTATTTGTTAATTATTACATTATTCATTATCATTATTTTATCATATCGTATATTAATTAATTATTAATAATTTCTATTCATTTATTTAATTAAATAATATTTTAATTATTTGATTATTT
The DNA here is from genome assembly GCA_007258455.2 of Sequoia sempervirens. Classification (NCBI taxonomy): domain Eukaryota; kingdom Viridiplantae; phylum Streptophyta; class Pinopsida; order Cupressales; family Cupressaceae; genus Sequoia; species Sequoia sempervirens. Next base: position 163,822,743 of record VDFB02000363.1, on the reverse strand, counting down.
GATATCTAATTATCCATTTTCAAATAAATTCCATTTTTGTCTCATCAATCAACTCTTTCTTAACAAATCAATTAACTATGTCTTATTTTAGAAACTTCTTCATCATTCATTAGTCAACTTTATCTTTAAATGGAAACTTGTTCTTCATAATTATCTATCTATTAATCTTTTATTATCCTCTCATTACTTAAAAATGGTAATTTTTCAGTTGAGTTTAATTCACAAATACTTTAATTAACTTATGTCCTTGATCTCATCCTCATCTCCTAGTTGAATTTTTCTAAAAAATAGTCATAAATAGGATCATTCCATCATCATTTTCAGAGATCATCATTGAGAATGTTATGTTGTTGAGTCACATTGAAACATTCTAGAAAAAAAAAGCATACAACTTTTGAGTTTTGCAGTGGAGTGGTTAGACTAAGATTAAAATTTGATTTATATTAATGTTTTCAAGTGTGTTGAGTTCTATTTTTTTATTTTATTACTTATATTTTGATGAACCTTATGTGAACATACAATCTTATCTAATTTTGTTGTCTATAAGTATGTTTATCTTGCATAGATTGTAGGGATTCCTAAGAGGAAAACTAAACTTTGAAAAGTTTAGATTTATACTAGTGGATTCTTAATTCTTTGGTTATCATATTCATTTATTGATATTTTGATTTAAAAATTTAGCATTGAAACAATTTTGGTTCAAGGTTAGTTTTCAATTATGCATAGAAACTAACATTTCCTTTGAATATTCCAAAATAATACTATGACTATTAAAATATTTAGATACATTAAAGATTTTAAATGCTAATTATAAAATTTGTCTAATAATATCTTGATGCCACCTTCTCTCTATTAAAACTTCTTGTACTTATTGGTGAAATCGTTCTATATAAAGTTATAATCACTCCTTTTAGGTGAATCTACCACTTTGCAAGTCAAAATCATTATTTCCTTTGTATAAAACCATGATTTGTAAGGCATTAGAAAGCTAGTTCTAAGCCAAACGTTGTGAATCAGTCCATTTCTCAAAATTGTGCACTAGGGGTCAATAAATTCAACAAAAGTGATTGCTTCTTTCTCAATCTTTAAACACATATAACTTTAGCTCATACTAACTCCATTTTTATTTTATTTTTTTAAATTTATCAAAATTTAACAAGGAATCTAGTCTTTTAGTTAATATTTTATTTCCATGTCTTCTTTCCCATGTTTTAACTAATCATTTTAACAAAAACATGATGCTTCTAATAAATTTATTTTGCAAGACAACTATATAAGAAGACAATTTTATAGATTTTTTCCTTTTTAGTGTACATTATTTGTTTGTGTTTCTTTTCCAAACTACTGCTTTCTGGGATTAAAATGAATTTCACATTTCAATTTGGTTAATTAAAGAACCACTATAGTTTAATCTTGAAGGAGTGTGTGAGTATTCTCTTCTCTCACATACTTGCATGATCTTGAGAATAAAAACCACTTGTTCCTTTTATTTTTTAGGAGGCCTACACCACCCTAGAGGATGACCTCAACTCTAGTTTTCTACCAAAGTATAAATAGAAAGGGGTAAATTGAAAGACATGCCTCTTGGAAATTGTGAATTTTTCATTTGGGCTAAGCTCACAAGAACTTTATACCTTGGGGAAGTGATGGAGAAGGGTGGGTTACTCTCTCCTAGTTGTTTAACATTTTTTAACTTTCAAATTAACAAATTATGCCTCACATGCCCTTGTGGAATATTAAGGATTCCCCTAGAATTCATGTATAACCAAGATAAGACATTTTGACCATATTTAGTGCAATGCAAGGTACACAGATCATCCCTTGAAATTATTCATAATGTACTTCAATGTGTTGATTTAGGGCTCACCTAGGTGACGCCTTTGGTAATCCTTAGTAAGGGGGTTTTCATGTGTACATTCCATCCATATCTATCCCTCATAGGTAGATAGTATTAGTGTATTAATTTTCATTGTGGGCCCACACTAGGAGCTAATCCCACCTAGATAATGCTAGTATTGTTGTTGTGTCTTAGGTACTTGTCATTTTCAGATAAGAAACTCCACTTTTGTAGACACATGGGGACCTCATCCTTTTGATCATACCATTTTTAAATATTCTAGAGTTATTTTTAGTGTAAGATTTCAAAAACCAAAAATCCAAAAAAATGAAAAATGAAAAAACCAAAAATATCTTTGAGTATTTGTCTTTACCTCTCACTAGGGTTTAGTATTCACCCATTCTTCACAAGCTCAACTATGTTTTTTATCTAAACCCAAACTTTTCCAACTTATCCATTTAAATCATCCCATTATCCATCCTAATCTAAAATCATAACCATGCCTTCATCTTAAAATAATTTCCTTAACTAAAAACCTCTTTTCTAAAGATCATAAAGAGAGTGTTGTTGATCAACCAAAGTATGAACCTTGTCATGATAATGAGAGTCTCGTGGATCAAGAAAAGTATGAAATCTATGATTATCAAACCTTCTAGAGAATATTTCCTTAATCAAGTTTCATCCATAAATGTTTCATCAATATTAATAACCCACAATCCCTAGTCACCCATCCATCTACCATCAATATAGCAATATTAAAACACCAACATTCCAACCTACTTACCAAAAACCACTTTTCCAATAAAAATAACTATATTTCCAACAACCTATAAGGTTTGGTCACCCATTCATCTATCCTCAATATCAAGAACCAATCCACACAAGATATACCATTGATCCTCAAAAACCATCCATTGGTCATCCTCATCCCATCCTTGACAAGGGAACCCAATCTTTCATCCAAAGAATTCTTCAACACCAAACCATATCCCAAATCACTATCTCTCATCAATTTTCATTGTCATCACCAATCCTATAAATTATTGTACCTCCCTCCTCCTATTGTAATCCTTCAACCTATAAACCATTAAAATCCACTATATCACAATCCAAAAATCCATAAAATAAAGACACCTTTAGGAATTTTCTCCAAGGACTAATAAGAAACGATCTTGAGCTCCAATATGTAAACAAGGCTATGTCATCCCATCAAATCACTTGACCTATTCCATCCAAATATTTTGTTGATTGTGATAACCCTAATTCCATACCCCTCACATGCCTCAAATTCATTAGTTTTTTAAGCATAGAAGGCCCTCATCCAATCCATGTGCACAAACCAAAGAGTACCTCCACATACTAAATGCTAGTGACACACAATTTCAATCATACCTCATATCACCCAAGAAAAATTTTGTGCCAAAAACTTAGTCAAAAGCATTCCCAAATGTGACCTATCTTAATTCAAGATCAATTCCATGATAAAGATAACTTATATAAAAAAACCATCATTACCTCCATTTGAAATCTTTGGTGTCCATGATAATTTGATATTTGGTCAAGATCCCATCTATGATCATGATATCCATGATAATCCAATATTTGATTAAGACCTTATTTTGAATCCATCCATGAATCCCCTATAGATGATCATGACATCCAAGTTAATCTATTTTTTTATCAAGTACCTATCTTTTGTCATGACTTTCAAACTAATCCAATATTTGATCAAGATTCTACCATTGATGAAGAAATTCAAGATGATCTCTTCATCCACCTTTATCTCATCCATGATCATAAAATTGAATATAATTCTATACATATTCCAACCACTTCCATTCCCCAAGATGAGACACTTGCATCCCTTAGACACATAGATAATCAAATAAATGATATGGATCACACTAGGTGAGAAGATAAATAAGCTACTAAGGATCACATCAAGATCCCAAATGATCAAGATACAATAGACACAACCAAGGATAAATTCCTAATATCCTATCAATGAGGATTTTCCACCTTTGTCAAAGGGATTTTTGGTAGAAGAGAAAATACCAAACATTGACGAATATTGACCATATAAAGGTGGTTTAGCATTGTTAGTGTGAATAAAGTCTTCTACCTAGTTAATTCATTACTAGGGGACATATTTACATGTTAAGTTTACTTCGGTCTTAGCAAGGAATATTTCTAGAAGGAATTAGTTGTCATTAGTTGTTATCTTATCTTTTGACTTGTAACACATGTGACCTAGGTAGTTGTGATTAGTTGTCTCATGTCATATGATTATGACACTTGTCATAATATTATGACATCTTGTATCTCACCTTGGATATATAACCAAGGGGCATATACTACATTTTCAAAACAACAACAATGAATCATAATTGATAAGAATACAATTTATTCTTTTCATATTCATATTCTTTCTTTGTGCTTTCCATTTGGCCTCAAAATCTTGGTAGGAAATCTCCATAGCCAATTCTAACATAGTATCAGAGTGGGTTGGGTGCCATTGAATAGTCCTTTTTTGAGAGATGTTGGTAAATGTTGAAAAGTTGAGTATGCTCTTCTCTTGCATTGTATGATGATCTAGAGAATTAGAAAAGCTTGAAAGAAATACTAGATTTGGGGGATTCCTCTTTGTGGCTCTTTATTGTAGGTTAAAATTTGATGTAGAGTGGTAGGGAAGGAAAACTCACAATCACAAATAGAAAAGTCACTCCACTCAATGCTTTACTCAAACACTCTTATGAGGAGTCCTAAACTCCACTATTCCTTCAAGGAAGAAACCCCTCACACCTAGGGTTATAAACTCAGAAAACCCAAGGGATTTGGGAACACTTGAAACATGTCAACACAGACCAAATCAAGGTTCAACAACCCACCTTGCACCCAGGGACCATCCTTTACTTTTCATTCCAATGTTTTAGGCCTCTTTTACATTTAAGGTTTTTTAACTCCACCTGGTAGGAAAACCAATTTAAATTCCACATGGAGGACTGTTATGAATCCAAACCATTGAATTTGGATTCCCAAAATAGACTCCTACAAAGCCTTAAAACCATTTTTCTTGACTGTCTATGCAAAATCCACCATGGCCCATCCTAGCATTGCTCCAAGAGGCCTATTCCACAGACCTAGAACTAGGTCTTAATTACCTAGGCTCCCCTACACCCAAAAGCCAAAAAAAAAAACTCCTAGAGGCTATTTACACTTGTCCCCATCAACCCCAAGTGCTTCTAAGAGCAGATCTTCAATTACAAGAAAAACTTAGTCTCTTTTGCTTACTTACTAGGCTTGCCACATAGATATGTCAAGCCAAAACTCATGCACAACTTCCAACGCCCAGCCTACCATTCTCCAAAGTAATGAATACATGATATTACACTTTGATATCTTCCATCCCATCAAGTTTTAGTAATTGAACAATGTGGGAATGGAAGAAACTTGCATTTTTCAACCAAAACCCTAGTTTTAAGGATTTTCAAACCACCTGATAGAGAAATGAGGATATCTTCCTTATTTCTTAATGAAAAATCACCACTCCAATGAAAAAAATTAAGCTTATTCAATCCTCTTTCCAATCATTATGAGCTTGTAGAATAAAACTAAGTCTACATGACGTACCAAGCACGAGAACATCAAACTTTGCACATAAAATTAAGAAAAAACAACACTCTTTATTGAACGCCTTATTTTCTCCATCAACAACCTTTCCTTGACCAAAAGAGGAATATTTAAAGTCTCCCAACCTTCCTCCAATGTCCACTAACTAGATTTTGAAAGGATGGACATTGGAAAGCAACTAATTCATGTGTTTACCTCTAGTTGCCTAGTTAAGGAAATTTATGCAATCTCCTACCAACTTGACCACCAAGAGCCCTCAAAATGTGTCAAAGGAATTTAAAACCTTTTCAAAGAACAATGTGACTCCCCTCAGGTGTCTAGATACAACAAGGCATCTTTCTTTCTTAATTTTCCAAGGTACACTAGACTTACAAAAGGAGGATGGAGACCTTGTTTATACAAAGGAGGTGGTCACCAAGACCAAAAATTCAACCAAAACCTAAAAGAACTATTACAAAATTTTTGAAATGGTCCTTAGGACCTTATTCCACCACCAAAACCAAGAAACAAAAACTCACCAAACATATTAGGTCCCTTGGACCCCTAGGTGCTCTTGCACCATTTTTCCTTCCTTGCCACTCTGCATCAAAATTAGAGCTTGTTGGTGCAAAATTGAGCTCACAATTGAGTTCAAGAGGTTCGATATAGTCATTTTTTCCTTTTTTTTTGTCCAAATCGAACATATGAGGCCAAATCTATTATGGTTTGAAGCTGAATCTAGTGGTTGCCAAATCTAGAAGGTAGCTACATTTTTGGATTAGCATTTTGGGTCAAATCCAACCTTGCCATCATGTCTAAAAGGGCTAAAAAACCTAAGATTGATTGTCAAATCACAAAATTAGAGCACTTCACTAGAAGATTGAGAAAAAAAATTGCTATCCTCATTCGTACAAATCATCATTATTATAGATCGATGCTATGATTTTTTCAAAAAATAAATTGAAAGAAATTTTTAAAAAATTTAAATTGTTTTTAGAAAAAAATAAAAAAGGGTCAAAAAAATTTTGTATTCAAAATGAAAAAAATATAGAAAAATCCATTTTTTTGCAAATATTTTATTGAAGATCGTACCCTACTTGCACAGGGTACAACCTACTAGCAGGTAACCATGTGGCTAGTTGTGTTGAGCTGTAGCAGCCCCCACATTGTACATGTAGCCGATAAAGTCAAAAACTGACATGAATAAAAGAAATATGATGAAACAATCGACTATTTCAACAATATCAACAATCTTAAATAAACTCTGGTGGTGAAAGTAAAATAGGAAGGAATCAAATCTAAAATAGGTGACAAAAGAATATTTTTATTTTGGTGTAGATTCTCTCATCTACTAGCCAGGGAATATTCTGATCAAATATTTTGTTGCAGAGCATATTCCACCAATGACGGAATATTCTTTTTTGATGCCTTAGAGACCATCAAATTTAATCATGGTGTTTGTTGACATCATCATGTGTTAATGATGACATTAACATTTTCAAAAACAGATTTCCCCCCTCTCGAATGAGCTTTTTGTTTTTACTGTTGATTTTCAAATGGCCTTAACTTGCTCATTTGACTCCTTTTTTTGAGAAATATTTTTTTATTTGGGATAAGTTTTCATGCTCTATGCAATGGTGTAATCATATTTTGGTTTTAGTGCCTAGTTTTTCCAAAAATTACATATTCTCATAGGTGTTGCTGCTTTTTCCTCATTTTGGGAACTTCAGGAGCTCATATCTTGCTCCTACAATAACATTTTTAGGTGATTTTTTTGAAGGTGTATATATTTTAGTGTAATTTTTAGTGGTGTAATCATTTTTATCTCATTTTCTATAAAATTTTTACTTTTAGCTTGTGGCCTATTTTTGGCATTTGCATATACCAAGATCAAAGTCCACTTTCCTATTTTTGGCAAGTGGCATCTGTAATTGCACTAAGTATAAAGTGCTAAATCATATAGTGCTTGGGGGGTTTTATGATTGAGTAATTTGGGGGGTAATTTGTTTCCTTTGTTGGCTTATGTCTCTTGATTTGTCTATTGTGTGACCAAATTGAAGAGTTTAATATGGGCATAAAAATTCATCTTGTTGTAATAAGGTTAAATCAATGGAACTTTAAGTCTTGGCAAGATTGATTCCTAACACATTGTAAGTGGCTTAATCTTTTGCATATCTTTATGGACTAGTTCCTAAACCTTCATCAAAATGGAAGATTTGTGTGGGAGATAAAGACATAACATATCTTTGGAGTAATTGGTTGAAGTTGTGATATTGGTACATAGATAGCCACTAATGGTATTGAGATCCCTTGTGACCTTATGACCAGACTTTGGGAAATGTATGGATATTTGAATTAACATCCATTCCTAGAGGATCCTATTGTGGATTGTCTTGTTCCACTTGCATATTTTTTACCTATTGATGATGAAACACTTGAAACACTTGTTGATTGGGAAATTTATGGTAGTCTTGATGACACAAAACCTTCTCCTTCTCCTACAAAGACATTTATTGAGACTTTAGTTTCTATGGCTCCTAATCCAATTAGTGAGGATTCATCGTCTTCATCTATAAGTCAACATCTTGAGGCTGAGGACACTTCTAATCCACCATTGGTAGAATCATCTACTATTGTACTTAAGGATTCTTTTGATTTCAAAGTTTTCATTCCTTGTGATTCAGTGCAACAGAATCCTCATTGTCTTTCATATTTGATTACTTGTGATGGCTTCTTGATAGGTATTTCAGACTTGTTTGTGGAGTCTCATATTGAATATTTGGGGGACATCATTGATGACATCCAAGGATAGGGGATTGGTTTTGATATATTGTGAAGGTTGACCATTTTTGGGTATGTGCAGGATCATGATGGGCCAAAAAATGGCAATATGATGGGTATGTGGCTAGCAACCTTTTTTTAACCAAAATTGATGAAAGAAAAATGGTTTTTAAAGGATATTCTCAGCTTTCCACCAAAATAAATTATGCTTTACTTTGAATTTAATAAGTAATTATTATTCAATTTATATTCAAATTATGACTAAAGTCTTGATTGATAAACTGATTGAAAAAAATCTATAGCTTTCAAACAGTATCACATTTTTTGAATCCAAAACATGCCTCACATTCTATGCTTCACATAATATACTATTAAAAAAAGAAAAAGTTAATTTCATAAAGTTTTGACCAAGATAAGGTGGTCAGACATACAAGTTTTTTATATTTTTTAAGCGTTGTAATAAAAAAATTATAATTAATTATTTACTTGGGAAAAAAATTACAAAAAAATATGCATGACATCAGGACATGATTCCTCTACTTATATCTAAAATCTTATAAAAAAATATTATCATTTTATTGTGGTTAGGGTGGTTAGATAGACACCTACTTCTTATTTTTCCCCTAAAATTTAAGTACTACTGCATTGAAATTTCAAATTTTCACCAAATAGATGTTTTTTTTTAAACAAAACTAATAGTTTAGAAACTACATTCAATTTTCTATAGATTCTATTCTTACATATATTTGAAATAATATAGATAATTTATTCAAATTTTTACATGAAGTTTCCTAACTCTGATTTTTCTAATTTTCTTGCCACTTAAGGGCCTATTTTTTCCATGATGATCCTGCAACTTGTTGAAGGGATACCATTCTTTGTAAAATTGTTTTAATGATAACATCATTGTTGTTATAAGGTGGAGGGGTATAAGGTGGACTATCGAGGACAAGTGAATTGAAAACTCGAGATGGAGGTGGTTTGAGGAGATATTGTAGTTGAGAGAATAGAGCTAGAGGATTTCCTTGCAAAAATACCTAAGAAAGTGTTCACACTGCTAGTAGGTTCAATTGTTATGGTAGGTTGAGTACTAGTGTATTAGGGATGGAAACGAGTATTATAGAGATAGGGATGGAATCTCCACCTTGGATTTGAGTTCATCCCAAAGCTTAAGTGGAGCTAGGGATAGTAGGGATAGTGTTTTTAATGAGAAACATAGTAGTTGAAGGTATGGTAGTCATGGGAAGTGAAATATGCATACTAGGATCCATATAGGGCTGATTATCAACACTATCAGGAAGAGAGCTAGAGAACCCAAGATCCACGATGAATGATGTATGATGGAATGACATGAGTCTCAAACTACATCTCACAATAGTATTTTTAATAGGACACCAAGTTCTAAATCTCATACAATATTTCACAAAATTAGTGGACAAGGGTATGTGCAGGATCATGATGGGCCAAAAAGTGGCGATATGATGGGTATGTGTAGGGTATGTGGATGATGACTTTTTTTTTTACCCAAAATTGATGAAACAAAAAGAGTTTTCAAAGGATATTCTCAACTTTCCACCAATATAAATAATGCTTTACTTTGAATTTAATAAATAATTATTATTTATTTTTCTATTTGAATTATGACTAAAGTCCTGATTGATAGGTTGATTGAAAAATATTTGTAGCTTTCAAATGGTATCACCTTTTTGAACTTGAAACATGCATCACATTCTATGTTTCACATACTATAAGATTAAAAAAAAGTGAATTTCATGAAGTTTTGACCAAGTTTATGCAACACAGGGGAAGAAAACAAACTATCTCAATTCCAATTAACAAAACTCAAAGCATGCCTTTGTTTGCTTACACATCACAAATGCATTTTCCCTTCACAAAAATCATGATTCAACA
>VDFB02000363.1:163796402-163812505 GCA_007258455.2 Sequoia sempervirens | reverse complement strand
GTAAAGTTGTCAACATAAACTATAAAATTGTAAAAGTTGCACACAAGCAACATTTGGAATATGAAGAATCATGAATGATGGGAAGTATTTAGGATTAGTTAGAAGATCAAAATACAATTGAAATCCCTTTATAAATTCTTTTGTATACATTTGCAACTCATGAGTGATTGAAAACCTTATTTTGGAATAAAATAATCACTGTTTTTATGCATTTCTTCATAAAATCACTGTGTTTAGCCATTACGGGATTTTATGGATTGGAAATCATGCAAAATTGGTTGTAAGTGAAATGAAAATCTATCACCTACGATGTCTAATTGGTTTCATGCAAATTGGTTCAATGTTGAGTAAGATATAGTGAATTTATAGAAAACTGGTAAAAACCCTCATTAGGGTAAACAAAGTTATAGAAAATTGTGTTTATCTTTTAATATCTAATGGAATCTTCTGATTTTTAGTAAGTATACTCTTCTACATGTTTGCTTTCATATTTGGTAGGCTTTGGGTTAAATAGATAAGATTTTTGTGTGAGAAATTAAGCTTTATGACTGTTACACTCTGAATTTATGAGCTGTCAAGAAGTTCTAGTAATAGGGCTTGTAAAAATATCTTTGGGGATGGAATTTTGGAAAAAAATTAAGCATAATCAAGTCTAATAAAAAGTGTTTGAATCCTTGGTTTAGTAAATGTGTGATTGGAATCTATAGATCCAATAAGCCTAATGATGAGACCTAATTAGGCCTGTCTGGCAGCGAGTACAATTAAATTTGCACTAAACTCTCCAAAGAAACTTAGATTGATTTTTATTTATGTTTTAGAACCCTTTAAAGAGTATCCAAAATGATTATTACAATCTAAAATGGTGCCTTGGTTGAAAAGATAATTCTAATAGTCTGTGTTTTAATGGCTACTAGCCATATATGTAGTCAAAGAAGTGAAGTTTGTGTGTAAGGGCATACCTTGGGAAGTGTTTTATTTTTGTTATTTTTCCTCATATGAATATGTATCAAGAATTGAATGGATTAGTTGTGCCTTTGAAGTTTGAAGTTTGTAATTATGGTTATTGAGTGCCATTGAGGCATAGTAAGGATAGTCATAATGAAGATGTTAATGGATAGATCTTGTAATTGTTTTTGTTTGGCTAAGTTGAGATTACTAAAGTATATAGAAGGTCATTGAAGAAATTGGGAACTCTAAATTGTATTTTGAGTGCTAAATCAAGAGTTTTGTGAAGGGAAAATGCATTTGTGATGGGTAAGAAAACCAAGACATGTTTTGAGTTTTGTTAATTGGAATTGAGATAGTTTGTTTTCTTCCTCTGTATTGCATCAAATTGGTATTAGAGCCCAGGAAAGATTTGGGCTGGTGAGTTGTAGTTGTGGTTTTGTGGTTTGTGGTTTGGTTGGTTGTAGGTTTAGATGGTCACCTAATTGCTGCCATTCAGAAGGAAAAAAGAAAGTTGTGAGAAGTTCAGAGTTGTGGAGCGAGAAGAGACTTGTTGAGGCCATCTAGGAGAGATGGGGATACTGAGAATGCATTTGTAGGAAGAGGAAGAAAGAAAGAAGAGAAAGAGACAAGAAAATTTTGATAAAGAGGTTGCAAAAGTAAAGCAAGAGATGATAAGGATGGATAAAGAGTTCATGGAATATATGATGGAGATGAAATAGATGATCAAGTAGATGTATAGACAAGCCATAAGTTGGCATTTGAAAGTGAAAAAGAAAGTTACATGGCCCATTCAGAAGATACCAAAAAGGAGAAGAAGAAAAATTCAAGATAAAAGAGAAAGAAGAAGATGCAAATGGAGAATTTAAAGATGAAGAAGAAAAAGGTGTGTCCAACCATGAAGATGAAAGAGTAATAGAGATAAAGGACCTAATACTAGAAAAAGAAGACCTTGAGTTGATTGAAGTGATGGTCAAAGAAGAGTTGATCTTAGAGGTTTACAAAGAATTGTGGAATGATGGAGGTATGGTTGTTAAAACAATGTATTACTTCTTTGTGTTAATAATCCTTTGGACAAGAAACAACTTGGAAGTTAAAGGATAGGGAGAGAAATAAGGTATTGAGAAGCATCAAAGCATAAGGAGCCTGATTTCAATTGGTGAGCAAGGTATGAAGCTAATTTGCATGGAAAAATTCAAAACCAAGGTGAAAATGAAGGTGGTTAGAAGTAATTTCAATCTAAGGTAGAACATACAAGAAATGAATGTTGTTAACATCAATCCAAGTGGACTTGGATTCTTTTCTTGGTCGGGAGTATGGTGTAGGAGCACCTTTGCAATATCTTGATTCCATCATGTAAATTCTTGGATAATGCTCAAAATGGGTATATTTACTTTTTAATTGGGTTCAATGAATCATTTATAGGTCATCATGAGGTTATTTTAAGTTTACTAGTCCAAGAAATGCAAAAAAAAATGTAAAAGATGTAAAGTTGTCAACATAAACTATAAAATTGTAAAAGTTGCACACAAGCAACATTTGGAATATGAAGAGTCATGAGAAATGGGAGGTATTTAGGATTAGTTAGAAGATCAAAATATAGTTTAAATCCATTTATAAATTCTTTTGTATACATTTTCAACTCGTGGGTGATTAAAAACCTGATATTGGAATAAAAGAATCACTGTTTTTGTGCATTTCTTCATAAAATCACCATGTTCAGCCATTGTATGGGATTGTACAGACTAGAAATCATGAAAAAAAAATTGTAAGTGAAAGGAAAATAAATCACCTTCCATTCCTAATTGGTTTCATGCAAATTGGTTCAATTTTGAGTAAGATATATTGAATTTACAAAAAACTAGTAAAAACCCTCATTAGGGTAAACAAAGTTATAGAAAATTGTGTTTCTCATTTAATATCTAGTGGAATCCTCTGATTTTCAGTAAGAATACTCTTCTACATGTTCTCTTTCATATTCAGGAGGCTTTGGGTCAAAAAGATAAGATTTTTGTGTGAGAAATTAAGCTTTATGATTGCTATAGTATGAAAATAGAGTATTTATGAACTGTCAAGAAGTTTTAGTACTAGGGTTTGTAAAAATATCTTTGGGGATGAAATTTTGGTGAAATTTTAAGCATAATCAGGTCTAATAATTTTTTTTTAAATCATTGGTTCAATAAATGTGTGATTGGAATCTATAGATCCAATAAGCCTAATGTGATGAGACCAAATTAGGCCTATCTGGCAGCGAGTTAGTCAAATTTTCACTATTTACTCTCCAAAGAAACTTACATTAATTTTTAGTTATGTTTTATAACCCTTTAAAGAGTATCCAAAATGATGATCATAGTCTAAAATGGTGCCTTGGTTGAAAAGATAATTCTAACAATATGTGTTTTGATGACTACTAGCCATATATGCAGTCAAAGAAGGAAGTGAAGTTTACAATGCGTAAGGGAAAACCTTGGGAAGTGTTTTGTTTTTGTTATTTTGACTCATATGAATATGTATCAAGCATTGAATCAATTAGTTGCTCCTTTCAAGGCTGAAGTTTGAAATTGTGGCTATTGAGTGCCATTGAGGCATTATAAGGACAATCATAATGAAGATGTGAATGGTTAGATCTTGTAATTATCTTTTTTTGGCTAAGTTTAGATTACTAAAGTGTATAGAAGGTCATTGAAGAATTTGGGAACTCTAAATTGTATTTTGAGTGTTGAATCATGATTTTTGTGAAGGGAAAATGCATTTGTGATGTGTAAGCAAACAAAGGCATGCTTTGAGTTTTGTTAATTGGAATTGAGATAGTTTGTTTTCTTCCCCTGTGTTGCATAAACTTGGTCAAAACTTCATGAAATTCACTTTTTTTTAATCTTATAGTATGTGAAACATAGAATGTGATAAATGTTTCAAGTTCAAAAAGGTGATACCATTTGAAAGCTACAAATGTTTTTCAATCAACCTATCAATCAGGACTTTAGTCATAATTCAAATAGAAAAATAAATAATAATTATTTATTAAATTCAAAGTAAAGCATTATTTATATTGGTGGAAAGTTGAGAATATCCTTTGAAAACTCTTTTTGTTTCATCAATTTTGGGTAAAAAAAAAAGTCATCATCCACATACCCTACACATACCCATCATATCGCCACTTTTTGGCCCATCATGATCCTGCACATACCCTTGTCCACTAATTTTGTGAAATATTGTATGAGATTTAGAACTTGGTGTCCTATTAAAAATACTATTGTGAGATGTAGTTTGAGACTCATGTCATTCCATCATACATCATTCATCGTGGATCTTGGGTTCTCTAGCTCTCTTCCTGATAGTGTTGATAATCAGCCCTATATGGATCCTAGTATGCATATTTCACTTCCCATGACTACCATACCTTCAACTACTGTGTTTCTCATTAAAAACACTATCCCTACTATCCCTAGCTCCACTTAAGCTTTGGGATGAACTCAAATCCAAGGTGGAGATTCCATCCCTATCTCTATAATACTCATTTCCATCCCTAATACACTAGTACTCAACCTACCATAACAATTGAACCTACTAGCAGTGTGAACACTTTCTTAGGTATTTTTGCAAGGAAATCCTCTAGCTCTATTCTCTCAACTACAATATCTCCTCAAACCACCTCCATCTCGAGTTTTCAATTCACTTGTCCTCGATAGTCCACCTTATACCCCTCCACCTTATAACAACAATGATGTTATCATTAAAACAATTTTACAAAGAATGGTATCCCTTCAACAAGTTGCAGGATCATCATGGAAAAAATAGGCCCTTAAGTGGCAAGAAAATTAGAAAAATCAGAGTTAGGAAACTTCATGTAAAAATTTGAATAAATTATCTATATTATTTCAAATATATGTAAGAATAGAATCTATAGAAAATTGAATGTAGTTTCTAAACTATTAGTTTTGTTTAAAAAAAAACATCTATTTGGTGAAAATTTGAAATTTCAATGCTGTAGTACTTAAATTTTAGGGGAAAAATAAGAAGTAGGTGTCTATCTAACCACCCTAACCACAATAAAATGATAATATTTTTTTATAAGATTTTAGATATAAGTAGAGGAATCATGTCCTAATGTCATGCATATTTTTTTGTAATTTTTTCCCAAGTAAATAATTAATTATAATTTTTTTATTACAACGCTTAAAAAATATAAAAAACTTGTATGTCTGACCACCTTATCTTGGTCAAAACTTTATGAAATTAACTTTTTCTTTTTTTAATAGTATATTATGTGAAGCATAGAATGTGAGGCATGTTTTGGATTCAAAAAATGTGATACTGTTTGAAAGCTATAGATTTTTTTCAATCAGTTTATCAATCAAGACTTTAGTCATAATTTGAATAGAAATTGAATAATAATTACTTATTAAATTCAAAGTAAAGCATAATTTATTTTGGTGGAAAGCTGAGAATATCCTTTAAAAACCATTTTCCTTTCATCAATTTTGGTTAAAAAAAGGTTGCTAGCCACATACCCATCATATTGCCATTTTTTGGCCCATCATGATCCTGTACATACCCAAAAATGGTCAACCTTCACAATATATCAAAACCAATCCCCTATCCTTGGATGTCATCAATGATGTCCCCCAAATATTCAATATGAGACTCCACAAACAAGTCTGAAATACCTATCAAGAAGCCATCACAAGTAATCAAATATGAAAGACAATGAGGATTCTGTTGCACTTACAGAATTTTAAAGACACAGGAGGATTACATGAGACACCTGACACTGGCATTGGCATATAATCACCACTGGATGAAAGATCACTTTTGAGAATAATAATAATTTCTAATGACATGTTTTCATTGGCACATAGGCCCACAGAATCTTCACTGTCTGCCTGCCCATCTGTGATGATCTTTGGCCTCCACACCTTCCATTTTGATGAAGGTTTAGGAACCAGTCCATAAAGATATGCAGAAGATTAAGCCACTTACAATGTGTTAGGAATCAATCTTGCCAAGACTTAAAGTTCCATTGATTTAACCTTATTACAACAAGATGAATTTTTATGCCCATATTAAACTCTTCAATTTGGTCACACAATAGACAAATCAAGAGACATAAGCCAACAAAGGAAACAAATTACCCCCCAAATTACTCAATCATAAAACCCCCCAAGCACTATATGATTTAGCACTTTATACTTAGTGCAATTACAGATGCCACTTGCCAAAAATAGGAAAGTGGACTTTGATCTTGGTATATGCAAATGCCAAAAATAGGCCACAAGCTAAAAGTAAAAATTTTATAGAAAATGAGATAAAAATGATTACACCACTAAAAATTACACTAAAATATATACACCTTCAAAAAAATCACCTAAAAATGTTATTGTAGGAGCAAGATATGAGCTCCTGAAGTTCCCAAAATGAGGAAAAAGCAGCAACACCTATGAGAATATGTAATTTTTGGAAAAACTAGGCACTAAAACCAAAATATGATTACACCATTGCATAGAGCATGAAAACTTATCCCAAATAAAAAAATATTTCTCAAAAAAAGGAGTCAAATGAGCAAGTTAAGGCCATTTGAAAATCAACAGTAAAAACAAAAAGCTCATTCGAGAGGGGGGAAATCTGTTTTTGAAAATGTTAATGTCATCATTAACACATGATGATGTCAACAAACACCATGATTAAATTTGATGGTCTCTAAGGCATCAAAAAAGAATATTCCGTCATTGGTGGAATATGCTCTGCAACAAAATATTTGATCAGAATATTCCCTGGCTAGTAGATGAGAGAATCTACACCAAAATAAAAATATTCTTTTGTCACCTATTTTAGATTTGATTCCTTCCTATTTTACTTTCACCACCAGAGTTTATTTAAGATTGTTGATATTGTTGAAATAGTCGATTGTTTCATCATATTTCTTTTATTCATGTCAGTTTTTGACTTTATCGGCTACATGTACAATGTGGGGGCTGCTACAGCTCAACACAACTAGCCACATGGTTACCTGCTAGTAGGTTGTACCCTGTGCAAGTAGGGTACGATCTTCAATAAAATATTTGCAAAAAAATGGATTTTTCTATATTTTTTTCATTTTGAATACAAAATTTTTTTGACCCTTTTTTATTTTTTTCTAAAAACAATTTAAATTTTTTAAAAATTTCTTTCAATTTATTTTTTGAAAAAATCATAGCATCGATCTATAATAATGATGATTTGTACGAATGAGGATAGCAATTTTTTTTCTCAATCTTCTAGTGAAGTGCTCTAATTTTGTGATTTGACAATCAATCTTAGGTTTTTTAGCCCTTTTAGACATGATGGCAAGGTTGGATTTGACCCAAAATGCTAATCCAAAAATGTAGCTACCTTCTAGATTTGGCAACCACTAGATTCAGCTTCAAACCATAATAGATTTGGGCTCATATGTTTGATTTGGACAAAAAAAAAGGAAAAAATGACTATATCGAACCTCTTGAACTCAATTGTGAGCTCAATTTTGCACCAACAAGCTCTAATTTTGATGCAGAGTGGCAAGGAAGGAAAAATGGTGCAAGAGCACCTAGGGGTCCAAGGGACCTAATATGTTTGGTGAGTTTTTGTTTCTTGGTTTTGGTGGTGGAATAAGGTCCTAAGGACCATTTCAAAAATTTTGTAATAGTTCTTTTAGGTTTTGGTTGAAGTTTTGGTCTTGGTGACCACCTCCTTTGTATAAACAAGGTCTCCATCCTCCTTTTGTAAGTCTAGTGTACCTTGGAAAATTAAGAAAGAAAGATGCCTTGTTGTATCTAGACACCTGAGGGGAGTCACATTGTTCTTTGAAAAGGTTTTAAATTCCTTTGACACATTTTGAGGGCTCTTGGTGGTCAAGTTGGTAGGAGATTGCATAAATTTCCTTAACTAGGCAACTAGAGGTAAACACATGAATTAGTTGCTTTCCAATGTCCATCCTTTCAAAATCTAGTTAGTGGACATTGGAGGAAGGTTGGGAGACTTTAAATATTCCTCTTTTGGTCAAGGAAAGGTTGTTGATGGAGAAAATAAGGCGTTCAATAAAGAGTGTTGTTTTTTCTTAATTTTATGTGCAAAGTTTGATGTTCTCGTGCTTGGTACGTCATGTAGACTTAGTTTTATTCTACAAGCTCATAATGATTGGAAAGAGGATTGAATAAGCTTAATTTTTTTCATTGGAGTGGTGATTTTTCATTAAGAAATAAGGAAGATATCCTCATTTCTCTATCAGGTGGTTTGAAAATCCTTAAAACTAGGGTTTTGGTTGAAAAATGCAAGTTTCTTCCATTCCCACATTGTTCAATTACTAAAACTTGATGGGATGGAAGATATCAAAGTGTAATATCATGTATTCATTACTTTGGAGAATGGTAGGCTGGGCGTTGGAAGTTGTGCATGAGTTTTGGCTTGACATATCTATGTGGCAAGCCTAGTAAGTAAGCAAAAGAGACTAAGTTTTTCTTGTAATTGAAGATCTGCTCTTAGAAGCACTTGGGGTTGATGGGGACAAGTGTAAATAGCCTCTAGGAGTTTTTTTTTTGGCTTTTGGGTGTAGGGGAGCCTAGGTAATTAAGACCTAGTTCTAGGTCTGTGGAATAGGCCTCTTGGAGCAATGCTAGGATGGGCCATGGTGGATTTTGCATAGACAGTCAAGAAAAATGGTTTTAAGGCTTTGTAGGAGTCTATTTTGGGAATCCAAATTCAATGGTTTGGATTCATAACAGTCCTCCATGTGGAATTTAAATTGGTTTTCCTACCAGGTGGAGTTAAAAAACCTTAAATGTAAAAGAGGCCTAAAACATTGGAATGAAAAGTAAAGGATGGTCCCTGGGTGCAAGGTGGGTTGTTGAACCTTGATTTGGTCTGTGTTGACATGTTTCAAGTGTTCCCAAATCCCTTGGGTTTTCTGAGTTTATAACCCTAGGTGTGAGGGGTTTCTTCCTTGAAGGAATAGTGGAGTTTAGGACTCCTCATAAGAGTGTTTGAGTAAAGCATTGAGTGGAGTGACTTTTCTATTTGTGATAGTGAGTTTTCCTTCCCTACCACTCTACATCAAATTTTAACCTACAATAAAGAGCCACAAAGAGGAATCCCCCAAATCTAGTATTTCTTTCAAGCTTTTCTAATTCTCTAGATCATCATACAATGCAAGAGAAGAGCATACTCAACTTTTCAACATTTACCAACATCTCTCAAAAAAGGACTATTCAATGGCACCCAACCCACTCTGATACTATGTTAGAATTGGCTATGGAGATTTCCTACCAAGATTTTGAGGCCAAATGGAAAGCACAAAGAAAGAATATGAATATGAAAAGAATAAATTGTATTCTTATCAATTATGATTCATTGTTGTTGTTTTGAAAATGTAGTATATGCCCCTTGGTTATATATCCAAGGTGAGATACAAGATGTCATAATATTATGACAAGTGTCATAATCATATGACATGAGACAACTAATCACAACTACCTAGGTCACATGTGTTACAAGTCAAAAGATAAGATAACAACTAATGACAACTAATTCCTTCTAGAAATATTCCTTGCTAAGACCGAAGTAAACTTAACATGTAAATATGTCCCCTAGTAATGAATTAACTAGGTAGAAGACTTTATTCACACTAACAATGCTAAACCACCTTTATATTGTCAATATTCGTCAATGTTTGGTATTTTCTCTTCTACCAAAAATCCCTTTGACAAAGGTGGAAAATCCTCATTGATAGGATATTAGGAATTTATCCTTGGTTGTGTCTATTGTATCTTGATCATTTGGGATCTTGATGTGATCCTTAGTAGCTTATTTATCTTCTCACCTAGTGTGATCCATATCATTTATTTGATTATCTATGTGTCTAAGGGATGCAAGTGTCTCATCTTGGGGAATGGAAGTGGTTGGAATATGTATAGAATTATATTCAATTTTATGATCATGGATGAGATAAAGGTGGATGAAGAGATCATCTTGAATTTCTTCATCAATGGTAGAATCTTGATCAAATATTGGATTAGTTTGAAAGTCATGACAAAAGATAGGTACTTGATAAAAAAATAGATTAACTTGGATGTCATGATCATCTATATGGGATTCATGGATGGATTCAAAATAAGGTCTTAATCAAATATTGGATTATCATGGATATCATGATCATAGATGGGATCTTGACCAAATATCAAATTATCATGGACACCAAAGATTTCAAATGGAGGTAATGATGGTTTTTTTATATAAGTTATCTTTATCATGGAATTGATCTTGAATTAAGATAGGTCACATTTGGGAATGCTTTTGACTAAGTTTTTGGCACAAAATTTTTCTTGGGTGATATGAGGTATGATTGAAATTGTGTGTCACTAGCATTTAGTATGTGGAGGTACTCTTTGGTTTGTGCACATGGATTGGATGAGGGCCTTCTATGCTTAAAAAACTAATGAATTTGAGGCATGTGAGGGGTATGGAATTAGGGTTATCACAATCAACAAAATATTTGGATGGAATAGGTCAAGTGATTTGATGGGATGACATAGCCTTGTTTACATATTGGAGCTCAAGATCGTTTCTTATTAGTCCTTGGAGAAAATTCCTAAAGGTGTCTTTATTTTATGGATTTTTGGATTGTGATATAGTGGATTTTAATGGTTTATAGGTTGAAGGATTACAATAGGAGGAGGGAGGTACAATAATTTATAGGATTGGTGATGACAATGAAAATTGATGAGAGATAGTGATTTGGGATATGGTTTGGTGTTGAAGAATTCTTTGGATGAAAGATTGGGTTCCCTTGTCAAGGATGGGATGAGGATGACCAATGGATGGTTTTTGAGGATCAATGGTATATCTTGTGTGGATTGGTTCTTGATATTGAGGATAGATGAATGGGTGACCAAACCTTATAGGTTGTTGGAAATATAGTTATTTTTATTGGAAAAGTGGTTTTTGGTAAGTAGGTTGGAATGTTGGTGTTTTAATATTGCTATATTGATGGTAGATGGATGGGTGACTAGGGATTGTGGGTTATTAATATTGATGAAACATTTATGGATGAAACTTGATTAAGGAAATATTCTCTAGAAGGTTTGATAATCATAGATTTCATACTTTTCTTGATCCACGAGACTCTCATTATCATGACAAGGTTCATACTTTGGTTGATCAACAACACTCTCTTTATGATCTTTAGAAAAGAGGTTTTTAGTTAAGGAAATTATTTTAAGATGAAGGCATGGTTATGATTTTAGATTAGGATGGATAATGGGATGATTTAAATGGATAAGTTGGAAAAGTTTGGGTTTAGATAAAAAACATAGTTGAGCTTGTGAAGAATGGGTGAATACTAAACCCTAGTGAGAGGTAAAGACAAATACTCAAAGATATTTTTGGTTTTTTCATTTTTCATTTTTTTGGATTTTTGGTTTTTGAAATCTTACACTAAAAATAACTCTAGAATATTTAAAAATGGTATGATCAAAAGGATGAGGTCCCCATGTGTCTACAAAAGTGGAGTTTCTTATCTGAAAATGACAAGTACCTAAGACACAACAACAATACTAGCATTATCTAGGTGGGATTAGCTCCTAGTGTGGGCCCACAATGAAAATTAATACACTAATACTATCTACCTATGAGGGATAGATATGGATGGAATGTACACATGAAAACCCCCTTACTAAGGATTACCAAAGGCGTCACCTAGGTGAGCCCTAAATCAACACATTGAAGTACATTATGAATAATTTCAAGGGATGATCTGTGTACCTTGCATTGCACTAAATATGGTCAAAATGTCTTATCTTGGTTATACATGAATTCTAGGGGAATCCTTAATATTCCACAAGGGCATGTGAGGCATAATTTGTTAATTTGAAAGTTAAAAAATGTTAAACAACTAGGAGAGAGTAACCCACCCTTCTCCATCACTTCCCCAAGGTATAAAGTTCTTGTGAGCTTAGCCCAAATGAAAAATTCACAATTTCCAAGAGGCATGTCTTTCAATTTACCCCTTTCTATTTATACTTTGGTAGAAAACTAGAGTTGAGGTCATCCTCTAGGGTGGTGTAGGCCTCCTAAAAAATAAAAGGAACAAGTGGTTTTTATTCTCAAGATCATGCAAGTATGTGAGAGAAGAGAATACTCACACACTCCTTCAAGATTAAACTATAGTGGTTCTTTAATTAACCAAATTGAAATGTGAAATTCATTTTAATCCCAGAAAGCAGTAGTTTGGAAAAGAAACACAAACAAATAATGTACACTAAAAAGGAAAAAATCTATAAAATTGTCTTCTTATATAGTTGTCTTGCAAAATAAATTTATTAGAAGCATCATGTTTTTGTTAAAATGATTAGTTAAAACATGGGAAAGAAGACATGGAAATAAAATATTAACTAAAAGACTAGATTCCTTGTTAAATTTTGATAAATTTAAAAAAATAAAATAAAAATGGAGTTAGTATGAGCTAAAGTTATATGTGTTTAAAGATTGAGAAAGAAGCAATCACTTTTGTTGAATTTATTGACCCCTAGTGCACAATTTTGAGAAATGGACTGATTCACAACGTTTGGCTTAGAACTAGCTTTCTAATGCCTTACAAATCATGGTTTTATACAAAGGAAATAATGATTTTGACTTGCAAAGTGGTAGATTCACCTAAAAGGAGTGATTATAACTTTATATAGAACGATTTCACCAATAAGTACAAGAAGTTTTAATAGAGAGAAGGTGGCATCAAGATATTATTAGACAAATTTTATAATTAGCATTTAAAATCTTTAATGTATCTAAATATTTTAATAGTCATAGTATTATTTTGGAATATTCAAAGGAAATGTTAGTTTCTATGCATAATTGAAAACTAACCTTGAACCAAAATTGTTTCAATGCTAAATTTTTAAATCAAAATATCAATAAATGAATATGATAACCAAAGAATTAAGAATCCACTAGTATAAATCTAAACTTTTCAAAGTTTAGTTTTCCTCTTAGGAATCCCTACAATCTATGCAAGATAAACATACTTATAGACAACAAAATTAGATAAGATTGTATGTTCACATAAGGTTCATCAAAATATAAGTAATAAAATAATAAAAAAATAGAACTCAACACACTTGAAAACATTAATATAAATCAAATTTTAATCTTAGTCTAACCACTCCACTGCAAAACTCAAAAGTTGTATGCTTTTTTTTTCTAGAATGTTTCAATGTGACTCAACAACATAACATTCTCAATGATGATCTCTGAAAATGATGATGGAATGATCCTATTTATGACTATTTTTTAGAAAAATTCAACTAGGAGATGAGGATGAGATCAAGGACATAAGTTAATTAAAGTATTTGTGAATTAAACTCAACTGAAAAATTACCATTTTTAAGTAATGAGAGGATAATAAAAGATTAATAGATAGATAATTATGAAGAACAAGTTTCCATTTAAAGATAAAGTTGACTAATGAATGATGAAGAAGTTTCTAAAATAAGACATAGTTAATTGATTTGTTAAGAAAGAGTTGATTGATGAGACAAAAATGGAATTTATTTGAAAATGGATAATTAGATATCAAATAATCAAATAATTAAAATATTATTTAATTAAATAAATGAATAGAAATTATTAATAATTAATTAATATACGATATGATAAAATAATGATAATGAATAATGTAATAATTAACAAATAATAAATTAATATTAGGATTAGGGAATGATATGATTATAAATTAATGTTTATGTTAAGAGGAATATTTTGAGTGTCTACATAGTTATTCTAGTTGGATTAATATCAATCTATTCACCATGGCTTTGGAGAGTATATTATATGTAGTATCGTAGAGTGAAATTGGTTTGAAATATTTAAATGACTCAATTATATTCTTCTTGCGCATGAGTGATATGAATGTATTATTTAGATCCCTTATAATAGTACAATGTTTCTTTGATTCTCTTTGCACCTCCCATAGTTATAAATAGAGCCGTGAGAATGTTGCTTAACTCTATTTCTTGGTTTCTCAATTATGAAGCATCTCAATTATTTAAAAAGGTTTCAAAAAATTCATTACTTCTTTATTTATATCCTTGCAATGTTTAGGAAGTCTACCATCCTTTGTCCTTATTGTTGATATTTTTAAATATTGTTCTTGAATTTTGTTACATTGTGAAAAACTATGGGATCCCTTGCAAGTAGTTTTACATGTAACCTCATTAGAAATATCTCTTTATGGTAAGCCTATTGATTCATACCCTTTTTTATATTTTCCTCACTTCATATTGTCATTTCTAGTTCAACCCTTTCCTTTTCTAGAATTTTTTTTAAAATGTTGTTATATTGAGTGTATCCACCATTTTTTGTAATGATGTTCTAGAGGTTCTAATAGTTAATGACGTCCATGAAACAAGGTTGAGATTGAGTTGCTTGAATAATTACACCCTTTTTTTTTGTTTGAGTTAGGTATTATTGCATTGAAATATTTCCTAATAATAAATATCTCATTTAGTAGGGGTGAAGGATGTTAGAAATTTTATTCCATTCTATTTTCATTTGAACACAACCAACAAGGCCATAAACATTGAAAAGTAAAAATATAGCTTTGAGGAGAAGTTATTTGCATTATTGACGTACCATTTTTGTTTAAAGTTTAGAACATCTATTTGGGTAGTAGAGGGCTTCCATAGAATGCCAATACCTCCAAAATATCCATTCAATTCAACAAATTTCCTCTTCCATTATTTCTATTTTTGCAAAAGGCTTCCTACTTCAAATTTCTTGATTTTGGTTTCATGTAGTAGAAATATATTTTTGTGTTAGAGATATCAACATAACACTTAATTAATATTTTGTTAGGAGCATTTAAGCCCCTAACATTTTAGGATGTGATTTTCTTCTCTACCTTAAAATAATGTGGGTGAGTGCAGAATCATGGGAGTCCAAATAGTGACAATATGACCCAAATTGGGTACTAATATTTTTTTATCTGAATTTGATGAAACGAAAAGGGTTTATTAACAATTTTTTTAGCTTTCCATAAATATAAGATATGAATTATTTGGAATTAAATAGATATTTATTATCATTTTTCTACATGTGTTCTAACTAAAGTTATGATTGATAGGTGGATTGAAAAAAATCTATAATTCTTAAATGATTTCATACTTTTTGAATATAAAAGATGCAACACATTCTATGCTTCCCATACTATAGGATTAAAAAAAATTATTTTCATAAATTTTTGACCAAGTTATGGTGGTTAGACAAACAAGTTTTAATATTTTTTCAAAATTTCTAATAAAAAATTCCTAACTAATTATTTACTTGCAAAAAAAATATTTAAAAAATTGTGGCACATCCAAGAATGTGTCCTCTACTTATATTGAAAGTTTTAAAAAAAATATTTTTTTTTCTTGTACTTAGGTTGGTCAGACATACTCCTACTTTTTTTTTTTCCTAAAAATTTAGTACTACTATATTGAAATTTCAAATTTTCACCAAATAGATTTAGTTTTTCTAAAAGAGGAAAAATATCTTAGAAACTACACTAAAATTTCTACAATTTTTTTTCTTACATATTTTTTAAATTATGTTA
The DNA here is from genome assembly GCA_007258455.2 of Sequoia sempervirens. Taxonomy (NCBI): domain Eukaryota; kingdom Viridiplantae; phylum Streptophyta; class Pinopsida; order Cupressales; family Cupressaceae; genus Sequoia; species Sequoia sempervirens. The sequence continues at coordinate 163,796,964 of VDFB02000363.1, read as the reverse complement.
ATAACCTATTCAAATTTTTATGTCAAGTTGTTTAACTTTGTTCTTTTGAATTTTCATTGCCACTTAAGGGCCTTGTTCTGACCCCCATGATCCTAGGCATTGATGCATGCTAATTTTTATTTTCCCTTCTAATATACCATATTTTCCTCTGGGATCTTTGTTAACTTTTTGTTCTCTTTCTTATTTTATCTCGACATTTAGATTTGTCAAATTAAGAGGTTGATTAACTTATTATTCTTTCTTCTAAGAAGCCTAAATCCATATCATTTTAATGTATCCTCCCCCTTTAAATCATATAGGTCTTGAATCAGTAACAAAGAATTGTCCCATGCATTCTTTTTATCCTTATACTAGATTATATAGGGAATTTTTTTTGTATTTAGTAGAGATACCCAAAAAATCTAAAGCAACCTCAAAATTTGGTTTGTCTTAAGGAATTCCAATGCAATAAAATTTAAATTTAATCTGAAACCTAAGTCTTCCATAAAACGAGAATTTCTTAAATCAATCATTTTTCACTACCTCCCTTTCCTTTCTTTGGTTTCTCTCCATATCCATAGTA
>VDFB02000363.1:163669888-163796302 GCA_007258455.2 Sequoia sempervirens | reverse complement strand
GAGAGGGTGGGAGAGTGTGGGAGAGTTGGAGAGAGTTAGCTAGCATGGGAGAGGGTGGGATAGAGAGGGACAGAGAGTGGGAGATGATGGAAGAGGGTGGGAGATTCAGAGAGAGTTAGAGAGCATGGGAGAGGGCGAGAGAGAGTTGGGTAGACTGGGAGACTGGGAGAGAGGGTGGGAGAGGGTGTGAGAGAGGATGGGGGAGGGGGGCGAGTGTGGGAGAGTGTCAAAGAGTGTTAGGGAGGGTGGGAGAGGGTTGGAGAGAGTGGGAGAGGGTGGGCAAGGGTTTGATAGAGTTGGAGAGGGTGGGAGAGAGTGGGAGAGCATGGGAGAGGGTGGGAGAGGGTGCGAGAGAGTGGGAGAGGGTGGGAGAGAGTCTAAGATGGTGGGAGAGAGTGGGAGAGGGCAAGATAGAGTGTGAGGGAGGGAGAGAGGGTGGAAGATTCATAGAGAGTTAGAGAGAATGGGAGAGTGGGAGAGAGGGTGGGAGATGGTCAGAAAGTGTTGTAGAGCATGGGAGAGGGTGGGAGAGAGTTGGAGAGAGTGGGAGAGAGTGGTTTAGTGGAAGATAGGGTGGGAGAGGGAGAGAGTGTGGGAGAGTGGGTGAGTGGGAGATAGGGTAGTGGAGGGTGTGAGATGGTGGGAGAGAGTGGGAGAGTTGGAGAGAGGGTGGGAGAGGGTGTGAGATAGGGTCGGTGAGAGTGGGAGAGGGTCAGAGTGGGTGGGAGTAGGTTGGAGTGGGTGTAGACTACAATTTTTTTTAAAAACTAACTTTATTATAATGCAAGTGCATTATGGATAAATAGAGAGATGGACATGGGAGAGAGGCTGGTAGAGTCGTAGAGCCCGAGAGAGGGTGAGAGAGGGTGGGAGAGGGTGGGAGTGGGTGGGAGAGGATGGTAGAGAAGGTGGGAGAGTGTGGGAGAGAGTGGAAGAGAGTCGGGAGGGGTGGGAGGTGGAAGAGTGGGAGGCATGGGAGGGTGGAGGGGTGGGAGAGAGATTGGGAGAGAGGTGGGAGGTGGGAGAGAGAGTGAGAGAGATGGTGGGAGAGAGTGGGAGAGAGGTGGGAGGGTTATTTGAGAGTGGGAGAACGTGGGAGAGAGTCAGAGAGCATCATATAGGATGGGAGAGGGTGGGAGAGAGTGGGAGAGTGGGAGAGAGGGTGGAAGAGGGTGGGAGAGAGTTGGAGAAAGGGTGGGAGTGGGTGGTAGAGGGTGGGAGAGGGTGGTGGAGAGGATGGGAGAGAGTGGGAGAGGGTGGGAGAGGGTGTGAGAGAGGGTGGGAGAGAGGGTGGGAGAGTGTAGGATAGTTGGAGAGAGTCAAAGAACATGGGAGAGGGTGGGAGAGAGAGGGAGAGGGTGGAAGAGGGTGGGAGAGAGGGTTGGAGAGTCAGAGACACTAATACATTTGACTACAAAATACGACGAAACCGTCTAACAAAATATGTAAAATTCAATGTTTATCGGGTGCTTGTAAAATTTAATGTGTAATTTCCATTTTTTTGAAAGTTTATCCCTGACGTTCATCGAAATTTTGATGAACCTAGGGTTTGTCGAAATGTTAGCTATTATTTTCATCAAATTTTTGACAAACATGAAAAATTAAAAAAAGCCAAATTGTGGCCGACATAAAGAAAAGTGAGTTCGCGTCTGATTTATTGCGATAGTGTTTTGCTTTACTTGAGATAGTTTGTGGAGAACTAAGGACAATTTTCTTGGGAAAAATTATAAAAAATTCAAGAAGATATCTCTAGGTTGAGGCTAGTCATTGTCTTTTTGCAGAATTTAGTTGTGAAGATAGATTTGTAGTTCCAGGTTTGAAAATCATATTTTAAAGCAACATCTCATCAGATTTCATTTTTAGAGGTTAAGGGTTTTGAGAATTTCATGTCCATATTTTGTTGTGTGGAATCACCATAAGTTCACAACGGAGGAACAAATTCTTGTGATTGTAATTATGTGATCCATAACTGTATTGGTCATGTGGCACAGTTGTGCTATAACAAATATAGGATGCATTCATGTGTGACCCAAGTTTAATGTGGCTATGTTGTGATAGAAATGGAGGCACTCATATAATGTAGTTAATTCAGGTTGTATAATGTAGGTGTCAATCATCATTGGGTGCATTCAGGTTGTCTCAAGTTTAATAGGATAGGATGTAATTATAGCATGATCAAAGAGTGATTACCTCTTGCTGCAATAAAGAGCCTATAAATTTGGTTGATATGCAGAGTGGTTTTGTTATATCAATTATGTAGTGCATTCAAGCACAACCCATGTTTAATGGGCTATTCTAGAGAGTTATCAAGATTTTGTAAACCTTATGAATGTTACTTGACATATATTTGCATAGTCTGAAATTCCTTCAGAGGCTTTTGAAGTATCAATGTATCCTATATAGGGTTTAGAATGATTTCTTTTAATTAAAAAAATAAATAAATGATGTATTTCCCTGTAATTAGATAATGTGGAAATCTCCTAAATCTGCCCCAGCACACTATCCTCTTTGGCACTGTATTCATTACTCTAGCTACTAGGTTTTTGCATGTGACATCTTTAATATCTTCATGACCGTGGCTTTTAAATAGATCTCAGTCTTTGCTTTAATCATTTTCATGGTAACCCTTGAGTTCCATAATCCACCTTCAATCTCTTCTAAGAATGTTGTCTTAAGCTAGACTGCATAGTATGCATATAAAGCAAGTCCTTCATACCTGCCATTGTTCCAAACCACCCTTCACTGACTTGCTTAAAATGTTGCCTCCATAAGCACAATATCATGTTAGAAAATCATGGTTTCCAATGATTGACCATTAAGCTCACCACTTTCATCATGAAGATACAATGAGATTTTTGTCTTCAAACTCAAGGCATTATGGAAGATAACATTGTGAATTGTTTGTTGTGTATGATTTGATTTTATTGCACATTTATTGCTTTGCTAACTTCCTTTAAGACTAGGTATTGCAACCTCAGCTGCAATCTCAAACATCTCACTCACTATCACTTGAAGATTCCTTTCATGAGAATCCTTCTATAAAATCAAACTATGCCCTATAGACTGCCTACTTACAATAGGGGGCTCATTGTTTCATGGTATTGTAGTTCTTAAGATCCTTCAACCTTATTGACACTACTTCATAGTCCACAAGGTATTATTCACTATTTTCCCATCTTTGATGAGTCTCAAAACACTGCTCAAACATGCAATCCACTACCTCCATTATACAATATTAATGGCTAAGAAGAAACATTGAACCTATGATTACCACTGTTACTTCATTTGGACAGCCATTCCCCGATTGCATTTTCCTTGTCTAACACTACCAAAAGCATTTGAAAAACCCTTAAGGTCAGCAAGGGGGTAAGGAAACTCACTGTTAAAATCTCCACTTTACTATGCAAGGTTTGAGCTTTATTATCTTGTCACTGCTTAGCCTATTTTTGACTGTCACATCTCAAGTGACTATTATTCTTCTTACCGTAGATTGCATTTACAAATGTCACTAAGCTACAAAGTGTGCTTGTTATTGGCTACAATCTTTAGATTGCAAGATTTTGTTAATACCTACAATGTCTCAATCTTTCTGGTATTGTAACCTCACTAATCTGCTATAGTTATTGTTTATGTTTCTATGGAGGCCTAGGGTTTGTACCCTAATCATGCTCTTACCAATACTTCTGTTGTTTTTTATTAGGGCTCTCTCAATGTTGAGGGCCCTAGGGATAAGCTCATCATAAGAAGTGACACATTACATCTTTAACTAAAAGGATAAATTTGTATTGACATTAGCAATGATGATTCTGACTCATTGTGTCTTAGGAATTGGTCACTTACTAGCTCGCTACCTCCATTATTGTAGGAATTTTGTGATCAAGTTCAATATTCTGATTTTAGGAGTCTTAACGGTTGAAAATCATAGTAAAATCAGAATTTAATAAGTTTTGGAATTAGCATTGTAAAGTGTTTTTTAGGGTCATTAACTTCAGACTATCTTCTCTTTTGCAGGGGTGGTTGCATGCCAATTTTTTTTGGTGTAAAATATCAGAATTATTAGATTATGTTACCTGTCTATGAATAAAAAATTATTGGAGTGTGAGTTTGATATTTTTTGAAGATCTAAATAGTCAAGTTTGGTAAAGAAAAATCATGTCATATAATATTAGTCTAGAACAAAATGAAGAGACACTTGATAGATTGTGTGCTAGATTGAAAAGAAGGGTGATGGGAAATGTTATTTTCCTTGCAATAATTGCAAGGGCTTAAAGATAATATGACTTTTAATCAAAACAACTGAGAAACATTGTAGGAAGCATGGTCACGTTGAAGGGGGGCATGATTATCGTCCATTGGTAAGTTGTTCATTATATGTGTTTATATTGATTGAATTTGTAAATGTTTATATTTTTCTAACATTTTATATATATATATATATATAATCACTTGATCATGATTTATTTGTGTCTATCATTATTATAAAGGTGGGGTGCCCTACGACAGATGATATCGATTATCACAGCCTAGAGAATGTGGTTTTGCAAGCGGATGAACATGGTGCTGTGAATATCGAAGATGAAGTTAATGATCCTATGGAAGAAGATGATCATGTGCCATAAAACATAGTTGAAGATGATGGTATGAATACATTGATCTATGCCACATTTAGTGGAAGAGCTGATCATGATAATCAAGATGACTTGATGATGTTCATGATTTACCTATACTTGACAAGGCATACGAGCCCCTTTACGAAGGCTCTAAAACAACTCTTCTCTTTGCTATATTGTTACTGTTGAACTTTAAGGTTATGAATGGTTTATCAAACATAACAATCTCACGGATGTTAAGGTATGTCATATATGTCATATTTTTTCATCTATTTTAATTGTTGTTAGTAAATCACAAGTAAATAAAGGATGAAATATGTACCATTAATATTTTTTATATGAACAAATTATTTTTTGTTGTAGATTGATTGGTGAATTTTTGTTACCACCATCAAATATTTTACCTTGCTCATACCGAGATTTATGTGCCATTATGAAAGATATCGGAATGGAGTATCAAGCAATAGATGCATGTCCCAATGATCATATTATATATCATAAACAAAAAGAATTTGCAACAGAATGCCCAGAATGTCATATCAGTAGATATTGAATAGATCAAGTAACAAAAAAGGTGCCTCGCAAGGTTCTTCTTTATATTCCCATTATTCCACGTATGCAACGATTATTTAGGTACGAAAGCTTAGCACAAGTGATGGATTACTATGCATGGAATAGAAGTGCAAATGACATTCTTCAAATGCCTACAGACAGTTCTACATTTAGGGACATGGAGGAAAAATGGCCACACTTTAAAGAAGAACCTCGTAATCTTAGGCTTTCATTGGGAGTGGATGGTGTCAATCCATTTGGAGAGATGAGATCTATTTACTCAATGTGGCCTATTTTTTTATCAAAAATAACATTCCTCCATAGATGTCAATAAAGAGGGAGCACATAATGTTGTCAATGATTGTTCCAGGTATTTGTTTACATCAATTTTCTTTAACGTAGTAGCATCTCATTTGTCTTATTTGTTGCATAATGACTTATATATTTTTCATTCAATAGTCATGTACATTAATTTATATATATTGTAGTAAAATGGTTATAATAATTATGTAATGTTTATGTTCATTCAACTAGGTAAGTACCAAGTGAAAGAACTTCATCCAACATCCTTACGAGTGCAGGTACCACCAAATAGGTATTTGTTAGATTTTTCTTCCTCGAGCGAGGGAAATTCAGGAAGAGAAGAGGAAAGCGAGACATGTAGTATGTCTAAAAGAGGGAGATCAACTAGAGGTCAAAAGATTAGAAGAAAAATCCGTAAATGCATGGAATTTTTTCTTGTTGAAGGGGGTCATGTTCTTATGATGATGAGAGCATAGGCGACGTCGAGGTGCCCTTGAGGTACACAAACATCTATGGAAACAATGGGTACCTCAAGGAACTTCCTCCAATAAACACTAATTTTGTGTCAACAAGAGGATATATCACATAGCAGCATGTCATTACATGGTTTGGGCCTATTTTGCATGGACAACATAAAGTTCTGTTACGAAAAAGTTACTAAATTGATGAAGTATGTTGGACCTTGTTACAGTTACAAACATTGGATGCAACTGGTTCGATATACACGAAGTATGCGTAGGTATGCACTGTCAGCAAATTATATACAACTAAAAGATAAGGATCAAAATAAAGGAGTGGCTATGTACATTGACGGAAGGCCAAAAGCATCAGGGAATATTATAGGGTTTATAAACAATACACGACCTAGGTCAACAAATAAGTAACCCAATTGCATATTCGACACGTGCGAGGGAAACTGTGTATTTGTATGTGCGATAAAATCAATAATTGCAGGGGAAGAGTTGCTAATTGATTACAATTTGAATCGCTTAGTTGCAAACACAGTTACTATGGCGGTGGTATGTACTATGTACCATTTTACCCAACCTCCAATTAATGACTCCAATATACCATTTTATTCTTATGCTTTTTTTCATAAGTCTATTGGTTTCATTTTGGTAATGTTTTTTTATATTTAAATTTTGTCATAGGGGGACATTGATCGTATGGAGAAGGCTCTGGCCCAGAGCACAGATCGTGATGTATCTTCAGGTGCTTCTACCTGATAGGTTTACCTCATTGTAATTGTACAAATTAGATACGAGGAAAATGTTTTATTATTATGTTTTCTTCATAAGTTTTTTGGGTTAATTTTGACAATGTTTTTAATATTATTGTTGCAGTCAACTGATCAGGGAAAGGCACCAATAGTAGAGGAGAGCATCCATAGTGAGGTGCAGTCAATATTTTTTGATGATGACATGGCTTATTCAGTAAACCCTTTCGATACGATAAAGAAGCTCATGAAAATATGCAATGAAGAAATGACTCAGTTGATGTTCAAAATGCCTCAAACAGATGAGATAAGAGAGAGGGTTAAAGTATTGATAGAGAGATTACAAAACTTGCAAGTAAGCTGTGATGAGGTCTTTAATTATAACATAAGTTCATTCATGGTTTTATATTTTGTACTCTTTTATGTCATGAACTAAAATATGTATTGTTTTTATAGGGTTATTTGCCTCCTCATGATGCTCTTGGCCATGATCAGGGTACTGCAAGTGCTTTCCGAGGAGTAAGGGTTGGTACAAGTGTCCATCCCGATCTTCCTAGGCATACATCACATTATCTAACCCCATCATCCATGCCTATATTGTCGTTTGAAGTGTCAGAAACACATACCATGCAGGCATCCATTAACGCACCCTCTAGCAATGAACACATACTAGAACATGCATTAGGACATGTACCTAGGGATGCAGAGGCCACTGGTACTGGTGATGTTTTAGTAGCATTTCCTGGATCTTCACGTATTACTAGTATGGGAACATTGCCGGTCACACTTGTGGTGACCGAGGATTTCATTCCCATAAAGATAGAGAAGGTCCCAGGTACTTTAAAATGTTTTAATTATTATTCTATATAATCGAATTAAAATTTACTTATTGATCGCTCTTTTTAGACTATTGATCCAATGATCATTTTGCAGGAAATGATGTTTTTTATAAACATATAAGTGATATTACATTGGAGCTCTTTCGGCCCACCATACGTACATGGTGGAATGCCCAAAATGAAGATTTAAAAGATGAGCTCATTAACCATTTAGTTGTGTTGTTCGGTGATAAAACATTCAACTAAACCAAGGTCCTTAAGAAAGTTGGTACCTATCTAAAGTATGTGAGGGACCAATATAGGTCACATTTAGAGAAGAATAAAAAGTATGAGTGTCCCCCCATGATTCTGGATAGGGAGTGGAAGGGCCTGGTGTCCGATGGAAAGGAGAAGGCTGAAAAGAAAAAAGGAAAGACACCACCGAGCCAAGGAAGGTATGTGATAAAGAAGCATAAATCTGCAAAAAAATCCCAATTAATCGTGATTTAAAAAAAAACTACAGGTTGGACGATTTTTTGAAAAAATCATTGACTTTTTGGTCAATTATTTTTTTCTATTTCAAACTTCAAAATTGCCAAAAAAACATGTTTAAAATCTGCAAAAAAACGTGAATAAAATTGAGTTGATTTCCGCGCAAAAAAAACTAGGAGACCATGGCTTGTTGCTTACTATTATGCTTTGATAGATTTTTTCCAAGCATCCATAGCTTGTTTGAAAGCACCTATTTTAGGCTTTTAGTCATAGCAGCAAGGCAATGAATTGTTTGATAAAATGCTTTGGCAGACATGTATGAAAAATGCAGTAGCATAGACAAGGCAGTGAACAGCTTGAAAAAAATGTTTCAAAGAAATGTAGTCTCGTGGTGATGGAATGCCATGAAGAATGCCATAACAAGCAAATTACTATGGATTTTCATGGCATTCCATCACCGTGAGACTGCATTTCTTTTAGGAATTTTTTCAAACAATTCACTGCCTTGTCTATGTTATTGCTTACTATTATGCTTTGGTAGATTTTTTCCAAGCATCCATAGCTTGTTCGAAAGCACCTATTTGAGGTTTTTACTTTTTAGCCATAGCATGAAGGCATTGAACTGTTTGATAAAATGCTTTGGTAGACATGTATGAAAAATGTGGTAGCATAGAAAAGGTAGTGAACTATTTTAAAAAAGGCTTCAAAAAAATGTGGTCTCATGGTGATGGAATTCCATAACGAATGACATGACAAGAAAATTTCTATGGATTTTCATGGCATTCCATCACCATGAGACCACATTTATTTAAGGCATTTTTTGAAATAGTTCACTACCTTTTCTATGCTATTGCTTACTACTATGCTTTGATAGATTTTTTCCAAGCATCCATAGCTTGTTTGAAAGCACCTGTTTTAGGCTTTTAGCCATAGCAGCAAGGCAATGATCTGTTTGATAAAATGCTTTGGTAGAAATGTATGAAAAATGCAGTAGCATAGACAAGGCAGTGAACTGCTTGAAAAAAATGTCTCAAAGAAATGTAGTCTCATGGTGATGGAATGCCGTGACAAATGCCATGACAAGAAAATTGCTCTGGATTGTCATGGCATTACATCACCGTGAGACTGCATTTCTTTTAGGCATATTTTCAAACAATTCACTGCCTTGTCTATGTTATTGCTTACTATTATGCTTTGGTAGATTTTTTCCAAGAATCCATAGCTTGTTCGAAAGCACCTATTTGGGGTTTTTACTTTTTAGCCATAACATGAAGGCGCCGAACTATTTGATAAAATGCTTTGGTAGACATGTATGAAAAATGTGGTAGAATAGAAAAGGTAGTGAACTATTTGAAAGAATGCTTCAAAAAAATGTGGTCTCATGGTGATAGAATGCCATAATGAATGCCATGACAAGCAAATTTCTATGGATTGTCATGGAATTCCATCACCATGAGACCACATTTCTTTGAGGCATTTTTTGAAACAATTCACTGCCTTGTCTATGCTATTGCTTACTATTATGGTTTGATAGATTTTTTCCAAGCATCCATAGCTTTTTTGAAAGAACCTGTTTTAGACTTTTAGCCATAGTAGCAAGGAAATTAACTATTTGATAAAATGCTTTGGTAGACATGTATGAAAAATGCAGTAGCATAGACAAGGCAGTGAACTGCTTGAAAAAAATGTCTCAAAGAAATGTAGTCTCATGGTGATGGAATGCCATGATGAATGCCATGACAAGCAAATTTCTATGGATTGTCATGGCATTCCATCACCGTGAGACTACATTTCTTTTAGGCATTTTTTCAAACAATTCACTACATTGTCTATGTTATTGCTTACTATTATGCTTTGGTAGATTTTTTCCAAGCATCCATAGCTTGTTCGAAACCACCTATTTGAGGTTTTTACTTTTTAGCCATAGTATGAAGGAATTGAACTATTTGATAAAATGCTTTGGTAGACATGTATGAAAAATGTGGTAGCATAGAAAAGGTAGTGAACTATTTGAAAAAATGCTTCAAAAAAATATGGTCTCATGGTGATGGAATGCCATGACAAGCAAATTGCTATGGATTGTCATGGCATTCCATCACCATGAGACCACATTTCTTTGAGGCATTTTTTGAAATAGTTCACTGCCTTGTCTATGCTAATGCTTACTATTATGCTTTGATAGATTTTTTCCAAGCATCCATAGCTTGTTTGAAAGCACCTATTTTAGGCTTTTAGCCATAGTAGCAAGGTAGTGAACTATTTGATAAAATGCTTTGGTAGACATGTATGAAAATGGTGGTAGCATAGACAACTGTCACCATCTGATATTTATGTAGTTGTAGTATTTTTTGTGCAATGTAATCAGCAATATGAATATAACCAACAAATATCTATTTTCTATAATTGATGGATTGAACTCTATATTTTATATGCTCTTAATGTCTGTATGCTATGGAAATGCCATTAATTTTTTTTTTAAAAGTAGTATACTATGTGTGATACTATCAACAATGTAATTATATACTGATTACTCTTTCTTTTTACATAATCTAACATATTTCAAACTTTTCATAGGCTACTTGACACATCAAAGGCAACAAAGGAAATACTAGAAAAGCACGGGAAACACAAACTTGGCTCTGGTGGTTATATGAAATTAGCAACATGAATTGTAAGTATCAATAAATGAAATATTGCATTTAAATTATAATAAATTGAAAACAATTTTGGTTTTATCACACCATAGAAGCAAAATTCACGATCTTCAATAGAGCAAAAATGTAGGGCTAAATGCCTAAGAGTCTTGACTGGCAAACACAATCTTCCATTGCATCCGACACATAGGTAAATAAAATCAATAAAGTTTATTTAAAATTGAATACTTGTGCAATCTATTCAATATTAATTTCCACCATAAAGTAATTACATGCCTATTTATTTTAAACATTCAAGCAATGATATATACTGCACATGACATTGGAATGCAGCCTGGTGAGGGTGGAGCAGAATGTGCAGATGAAGGTCATGGTGTGCATCCCGGTACTTTAGAGCATGTAGAGCATGATCAACATGTTGAGCATGATTAGGCTAGAGAAGATCAAGAATATGATGTGGCCCCATTAGGTAAAGAGGACCACTCTAAAGTTCTTTTAAACATATTTAATTGCAATTGGTGTATTAATTAATGTAACCTTTCGTTTTCAACTTTAGAGCATGTAGAGCGTGATCAACGTGTTGAGCATGATCAGGCTAGAGAAGATCAGGAACATGATGTGGCCCCATCAGGTAAAGAGGACCACCCTCATGTTCTCTTAAACATATTTAATTTCAATTGGTGTATTAATTAATGTAACCTTTCGTGTTTCAACTGTAGATCAGGATTTAGAGGGTGTTCAACATGTTGAGCATGAGTCTATAACAAAAGTTCAGGAACATGATGTGGACCCATAATGTAAAGAGAACCACTCTATTGTTCTTTTAATTAATCAAATACTTGTAACAATAATAATAAAACATATCTGTTTAACATTTCTTTCTTATTGCAGCAGATCCCCCTTGAAGTGGCGTCCACGTCATGAGCAAACGACTACGCGTACATTAAGATCACAAGCAGAGGGTAGAACAATTAAAGGGGGGATAGATATTGATTTAGAAAACAATACTCCACTTCAGATTTATGTAGCTTTGAAAAAGAAAAAAGAAAAAAAGTGATTGTAATCATATCATGACAACCATATTTTTGATAATATGTAAAAACTGAAAGAATGAATATTATATGTTAATGGATGAATGTGAATATGTTAATTAATGAATGTTATATGTTAATGAATGAATGTTATATGTTATTAATGGATGAATGAATGAATGTTATATTTTATTAATGGATGAATCAATGATTAATGTTATATGATTGGGTATGGGGAATTGAGAGTGATGTGAGGGGGGGGAGGGGCCAAATGAGCTTCCACCGTCACATGGTTGGCCTTGTTAAGTAGAGAATATTAAACTATACTAAAAAAAAAGAGAAGCTCAATAAGGTAATGCACTTTTCAATATAAGAAATGCATCATTTGATGCATCAAACCAATATGCAGTCTGTATGTATGATCAGTCGTTAGTCTCCGCAATGGTACATTTCCACGAATCATTAAAAAAAAAAATTGCTTCTTCGTCGCAATTTTGATGACAACCATCGACGAATCAAAAAAAAGGCTCGACGAAGTTGCTATAGCTGCGACAATGATTTTGTCATAACTCTTTGCCCATTTCGTCGCCCTTCTGATGATCTTTCGGTGTTGCTACCACGCTACTTCCTGCCCATTTTGTTGCACTTTCGATGAACTTTTGGTGTTCTTCCGATGCTACTCCTTGCTAATTTCGTCGCAAAGTCGATGAACTCTTAGTGTTGTTTCAATGCTACTACTTGCATATTTCATCGCACATTCGATGAACTTTTGGTGTTGTTTCAACACTACTACTTGCCTATTTCGTCGCAATTGTGACAAACGTCTTTTGTTGATTCGACGCTACTACTTGCCCATTTCATCGAATCGGTGACGAACTTCTGGTGTAATTTTTCCATGGATACATAAATTTTTTGGCGATATTCTGATGAAATCCTGAGGTATTTCATGATGTAGTCGATCAACAATTCTTTTCTATTATTTCAACATTTAATTTGTCGTCGGACTTTCGACAAAAAAATAGCGATGGAAATATTTTCTCCATTGCGTCGCTCTTCTGACAAAGATTTGTCGAACGACCAACGAACGCCCATCAGAAAATGGTGTCAAATCCAGTAGTGAGAGAGTCAGAGAGCATGGGAGAGGGCGGGAGAGAGTTGGAGAGACTAGGAGAGTGGGAGAGAGGGTGGGAAAGGGTGTGAGAGAGGGTGGGAGAGGGCAGTATAGAGGGTGGGAGAGAGGATGGGAGAGTGTGGGAGAGTTGAAGAGAGTTAGATAGCATGGGAGAGGGTGGGAGAGAGAGGGAGAGAGGGTGGGAGTGTTGGAGTTATGGACAAACACTGAGAGGGGGGGTGAATCAGTGTCAAAACTTTTTCAATTTCGAACAAGATTTTTAATTCTGATTTCTTTTTCTTTCAACAATAGAGTAGAGAAATCACTTTTGAAAGCACAAAGATATGACAACATTAAATTAGTCTATTAGAAAACTTATGAAAATATCATTACTCCTACCAATCCTTCACATTTGATATCATAGCTCCACCTCACTTCAATTCAGCATGTCTGAATAAAGAAAAATATTTAGACCAACCTAGCTACAATACACCATACACCTCTCAGCTCAAGTCACAACTTAGAATAAATCAGCTTAGCCCCAAACTTGAAAGCAGTTAATACCAAAATACACTAGCTATGCCACTTCACCACTTCTCCATCCTAGACCCGACACACAAGATGAGGACACTTTCAGCCCAGAGAAATATGTTCAACATTATTGAACTGAGGAGTTCCAAATCTAGGATACTCTACCATTTTAGAGCTACTGATTATGAACTCTTCCTCATTATTCCTTATAATAGATTTAGGTTGAACATGATGAATAGCATTTTGCTGAGAACATCTTTTTCCCTTATTCCTTCTTTTCTTTCCCATATTAACCAAAGTACTCCAAGAAACCAAGAACAATCCTAGGTGGTTTAGACCTATCAGAGGACCCTATGCTCTGATACCAATTGTTGGAGTTATGGAAAGACACTGAGAGGGGGGGTGAATCAATGTCAAAACTTTTTCAACTTCGACCAATATTTTTAATTCTGATTTCCTTTTCTTTCAACAATAGAGTAGAGTAATCACTTTTGAAAGCACAAAGATATGACAACATTAACTCATTCTATTAGACAACTTATGAAAATATCATTACTCCTACCAATCCTTCAAATTTGATATCATAGCTCCTTCTCACTTCAATTCAACATGTCTCAATAAAGAAAAATATTCAGACCAACCTGGTTGCAATACACCATACTCCTCTTAGCTCAAGTCACAATTTAGAATAACTCAGCTTAGCCCCAAACTCGAAAGCAGTTAATACCAAAATACACTAGCTATGACACTTCACCACTTCTCCATGCTAGACCCGACACACAAGATGAGGACACTTTCAGCCCAAAGAAATATGTTCAACATTATTGACTCACTTCTTAAACAATTGATTTGAATGCAGCTTTAAAGACAAGAAAGCTATTGAGACAACAAACACCTTTAGCAAATTATAACTATTCTTGAGCAATGAATCAAATGAGAAATTATAAGCTTCCTTTTGAATTAGACTCTTTAGCAATGACTTGTGCAAGATATTTGAACTAAATATTTGAAGATATGAAGGAACTATCATTCAAGATGAGGACACTTTCAGTCCAAAGAAATATGTTCAACATTATTGAACTGAGGAGTTCTAGATCTAGGATACTCTACCATTTTAGAGCTACTGATTATGAACTTTTCCTCGTTATTCCTTATACTAGATTCAGGTTGAACATGATGAATATAATTTTGCTGAGAACATCTTTTTCCCTTATTCCTTCTGTTCTTTCCCATATTAACCAGAGTACTCCAAGAAACCAGGAACAATCCTAGGTGGTTTAGACCTATCAGAGGACCCTACGCTCTGATACCAATTGTTGGAGTTATGGACAAACACTGAGAGGGGGGGTGAATCAGTGTAAAAAAATTTCAACTTCGACCAAGATTTTTAATTCTGATTTCATTTTCTTTCAACAATAGAGTAGAGTAATCACTTTTGAAAGCACAAAGATATGACAACATTAACTCAGTCTATTAGACGACTTATGAAAATATCATTACTCCTACCAATCCTTCACATTTGATATCACAGCTCCACCTCACTTCAATTCAACATGTCTCAATAAAGAAAAATATTTAGACCAACCTGGCTACAATACACCATACTCTTCTCAGCTCAAGTCACAATTCAGAATAACTCAGCTCAGCCCCAAACTCAAAAGCAGTTAATACCAAAATACACTAGCTATGACACTTCACCACTTCTCCATGCTAGACCCAACACACAAGATGAGGACACTTTCAGCCCAAAGAAATATGTTCAGCATTATTGAATCACTTCTTAAACAATTGATTTTAATGCAGCTTTAAAGACAAGAAAGGTATTGAGACAACAAACACCTTTAGCAAATTATAACTATTCTTGAGCAATGAATCAAATGAGAACTTATAAGCTTCCTTTTGAATTAGAATCTTCAACAATGACTTGTGCAAGATATTTGAACTAAATATTTGCAGATATGAAGGAACTATCATTCAAAAATGTTTAGACTGATAAAAATTATCACAATAAAGAAACATTATGACAACAAAACAAAGAGACCATAAGACAAAGGATTTTCCAAGTGGAAAACCCTCCTAGGGTAGAAAAAACCACTCCTAAACTGCCTTATAGGCTTAATCTTCAAAAACCACTATTAAAAATGCCTTATAGGCTAATTTCTGAGCACCAACCCAAGGAGCACCAACCCCTCATTTTGAAACACCAGTTTCAAGGAGCACCAACCCCTCAAATTATTTTCAGAACAATAATAATATCAGAGGATCTCTCAGTTTTCTAGTAAGCTCAAGAAACTCAACACTCTTATCTACCTAATTCCCTAAGAATCCAAATCTATTCTGCATCATGTTTTCCAAATTTTTTATTACAGAGTTTTCCAATACATCTCTTGATACGACCAAAATAACTATGCCTAAGAATTTCTATCCAACCTACTCACAGTGTTTATAACACTAGTTTTTATACAATACTTTTAGTATGTCTGTCAAAAGAAAAATCTTCAAAGATTCATTTATCAGAGGAAACTGAAACTCTCTTGCCATTTTAGGAATGTGTTAGAAAAGTAAATTTATGCAGGAGTAACACCTGTGCAATAGGCTATCAATAAACTGACAATCATAAATCAAATTTCCTTTTTGAAACTATTTAGAGATAACCCAAATGCTCAAACAAATATTTCTGAATACCCAAAAGGCTGAACCTTTAATATCTTTGCTGAAACAAGAGACTTCAAATTTTATCTGATAGATTCTCATCAAAACCACGACTGCCCACTAGTTGCGAAACATGGTCTCTCAATTCTCAAAGAATATTCTGCCTTGAACTGTTTCATTTCAAATAATGAACACAACAATCATTGATATGAATGAGTCAAAAATAGCTTTTGCATAAATCTGTATGTGCAGCAAGAAACACATAAATACCAGAGATTTGATGCCAACCAATGATGTTGGCCTGCAACTATATTTAGAAATTCACATGTTGGCCATAGTGACAGAGTTTGTTAATCATTTTCCAAGACATCTAGATAGTCTTGCCAAAGGAAATTAAATCGCCAGTCATTCCCCTTAGTTATCGCTTTTGCCATGACCCATTAGTGTCGGGAAGAAGTCATAACGAATACATTATGTCACGTCAAGAGCTCATATGTTATGTTCTTTCCAATTGCTAAGACATAAGCAAGTTTCTCACCGAGATGCCCTTTTGTTTCACTCACTATCATTATAGCCTTTTGATATCAGAGAGACATCTCATAGACCAGTCTTTGTTTTTCCAAGAGCCCCTCATGGTCAAACTTGTCGCCATGACATATCACTCTTGGGGAGACCTTATGTAGATTTCATTAAGTTTCACTGAAAGACTTTATCCATTTTGAATCGCTGAAATAGAAACACACTCTCGCTGAGATGTATCCTTCATCCTCCTTTTGCTAAGACAATGCATAGTCAGGGTGACTTCTCCTAGAGCATCTTGTGTCTTACCGAAATCCCACGTGATCATTCCTATTCACCGAGACAACTCAATGGCTATGCCGACAAAGTCCTTTTGTGTTCCATTGGCAAGACCGGAGGTCACTAGCCTAGACCTCACGTGGAAAACCCTAACTCTTACCGAGATGTATACCTTTATGTTGTCATTCGGTATAAGAATTCAAACTCACCAAGACCTTTCTTCATTGCACATGAGTCATACCAAAATTTTCCTTTTGTTTTATGCATCATCGAGACATATCAATGTCGAAAAGACCTCTCGGAGAGCACACTATGTCATACCAAAAGTCTTTATCCACTTTGAGTCGCTGAGACAATACCAACCTCTCACCAAAAGCCCCTCATAAGACTTGGTCGGCAAGACCTGATGGGTTCGCTATGACACTACACCGAAGCTGAGACCTCCTACTGATATGCAATTTTTCCATTGGTCGTCGACAAGACTAAAGTAAGTTCACCAAGACATTACAACAAAGAAAAACCTCTTGCCGATGAGCACCCTTTGTTGCCGGTCGAGGAGACATGATGAGTTTGCTAAGACATCATTTTGATGGTATAACTCATGCTGATATGATCCTTTTCTGTCGCTAAAACAATGAAGAAGTCCTACCAAAAGCTTCCTATATGTAAAATCTAATCGTCATGACATTAGAAACATCTTGCCGATAGGCAACACAAACACTTATCAGAGAAATGGATCGGGGAGACCCTAGCATTCTCACACCGATATGTTCTTTCTTGTCACTGAAACATTGTACAAATAAGATAACCTGAGACTGTATGAAGCTCAAACTGAACAGTACCATAACATATTAAAATTTTGAATGTAAACTGTCCACTGAATGCCAAGACATGTAAACCATATAGACAAAACTGTACCAAGATAAAGCATGAGAAACCAATCTGAAACTTTCAACAAGTAGAATCAACAGAAAAGGATTTTTTCATCAAGGACAAACCATATTATCACAACTAAGAACCAATAGGGAGAGGGTGGAAGAGGGTGGGAGAGAGGGTCAGAGAAGGTTGGAGAGCATGCAAGAAGGTGGGAGAGGGTGGGAGAGGGTGGGAGAGAGTGGGAGAGAGTTAGTCAACCCTCTCCCTCCTACAAGATCTCAAACGGATGGATCCTGAGCGGATCCTGATGTTCGATCCAAAATGCGGATCCTGCCGGATTTTGATCCCGCGCCAGGACGGGAACCGTGGATCTCAAAAAGATGTGCGGATCTCTAAAGAAATGTGGCGGATCTCAAAGCGTGATCCGGATCCTGATTTGACGACGATCCCAAAGATGATTTGATTTGATTTGATCCGATTGATTTTCCAGAACCTCTAATTCTCTACCCTTAGCCCTTCCCTCCTTTATCTCTCTCTCACTCCCTTCCTCTCTCTCTCTCTCAGGTATCTCCCTCTCTCAGGTATCTTTCTCTCTCACTCCCTCTAGCTCTCTCCCTAGTACCCTTAATCCTCTACCCTATAAATGTACCATCTAAAGCTTAAAAAAACCAAATTTATCATAACATGAGCACATTATTAACTAGTAAAGATATGTTCATTTAGGATTAAATAAAATTCTCGCATTATCACTAAATATGGTAAAAAATCACAATATACTTGTGATGTCAGCCCACATTCTGCATATTCTCCTAGTTTTGTGTGTGATCCGACAAAAAGTAGCTTTTTGGTGATTGAGTGAACTTTGCATGCATGATTTTGAGATTCCATCACCTTTGCATGAAATAGCAGATTTTTCACGTTGAGAGGCATATAATATCAATTCAAGTTTGAATTATAGTGATAATTGATATACAATTGAAATTTGGAGGGGAACAAGCTTTTGAAGAAGTCAATTTTTTGAGTAGTTTGAGGAAGGAAGAAGCAAAGGTTGCATAATTGGGTAGAACTCCTCTATTTGAAACTTTTCTTTTTTAGGTATGTGAAATCTTTGTACATTTTTTTTCATTCTATTATGGCTTGCTTTCATTTTTGTTTTTTTGCTTATTCCATGTTGATCAAATTGTTTGTTTGTGATGCAATATCAGATTGCCAAGACACTCAACAACATCATTTATTTAGGGAACTTCCTTCCCAAATCAATAAAGAGTAAAAGATCAATTTATACAAACTTTGTCAAATTCATCCAAAACTACTTTTCATTCAACCAAATTCCATTTATTTCATTTCAAGTTATAAGGATATTAGTAGCCAATTCACCATCTCCATATAGCAAACCATTTTCAAAATCAACTTTCAACTTTGTTCTTGTCATAAACAATACAACAACCACTCATCAACTCAACTTACCCCTTCAAGGAAAAAACAATCAAACACCTATGTTCCTTAGACCTGCAATGAAACATCATCCCAACCATTTAAGATATATTTGCTCAAATCAACACATCCATCATCCTATCTTCACTTAAACACCATTTGTAACAAAAACAAGCAACAATAGTTTAACACTGTCACCAGACCTTTAAGATACCAATTTCATTATGTTTTGATTGTAATATTCCAATATATCAGTATAGACACACTCTGACTACTTTGCATTCAAGAAACCATTGCCATATATTGGAAACATATGCCCAAATCATCAAATCTTTCACAATCCACCTTCAAAACATTACCAAGCATAGACACAACTGTGGCATCACAAATGAGACTGCTCCCAAGCACTTAACAACATTCCTTTTGTTGTTTCTACATATTCTCTGTTCTGAGCAAACAATGCCAAATATCTTCAGGAGGCCAACATTCCATCTAATCGGGTGATTCCTCTTCTATCATAAAGCATTTACACAATCCCAATACAGATTCTCGGGCCTATTTTGATCCTTTCCAACATACTATAAAATTTTATACACTTATTTCACAAAATAGAGTAGAACATTTATTTCAACATACTATAAAAGTTTATAAAAGTGTATACTCCACCCAACAATTGAAACATGCTTCATTATGTCTGCAAATTATTTTGAAATAATTTTCAAGCTCCTCTACATGTTTCCTCAAACCCTACTTGAAAACACCATTTTTTTGAATGAGAAAATTTAGAATTTTGTTCATGCAACAGTATCCCGACTTCTTATTTCTATCTACCCCTTCCACACACATCTTCACATTGAAAAGACACTAAATATGATCCATTCCACTGACCTACTAGCCCTACATTGGTGGAATGGCTAAGAATCACTTTTTAGACTCTCAAAACAATTCTAAGGAAACCACAAATTGGGACTTAGGAAACTAAGTTCAAATTAGATTGATTATTTGAATTACAATTCCTACAACTTTCAAGAATGAAAGAAGTCTCTTTCCCTAACAAGAATCAAATCTTAGAATGCTTGAATCACTATGAAACCTGAAAACAAGAATAGAAAAGCTTTCCAAAATAACTGAGCAGAGTCTTTTTTATTAATTTTTATTGATTTTTGGGATATGTAAGATCTTCCTTTCGCAAGCTTACAATTCTTTTTAAAAGCGTCTAAATCAGTTGAAATAACTACCTCTTCATCTTCATCAACCCATCCTTGTCCTTCCACAAAAAAGACTCTTCACCTTCTTGCTTTTGTGCAATTTTACATTTTTACAATAATTGACAACTTTTGTTATAAAAAACAACTTTTCAATAATATCACCTAGTGACCTAATTCATGGTGCAAATACATTGAAATTCATCATTTAATGACCTTCACTCATCATATTTACTTGAACATTACAAATTGAACAAACTATCCTTTTGAAGGAATTTCATGACCTAGGTGCTCCTGCACCAGTTTGTCATGTTACAACCTTATGTTGTCAATGGACATTTTAAATCACACAATTCGATAAACTTCCCTATTACATTTTTAAACCACATCTCTTTGAGGCATTTTGTTAAATTTAACAATTGACTTTCTTTGTGTATGCTTCCAAAGTTTTCATTGAGTTATTTTGTCAAACAGTTATACAAACCAGCTTTCATTGACTTTCTTTGCACGTATGCTTCCAAAGCTTTCATTGAGTTATGCTTCCAAAGCTTTCAATTAGTTAATTTCACAACTTAGCACTTTTTTCACAGGTAAAATTATTTGTCATGCCGAAGAAACAAACTGTTAAAAGGAAAAAACTAATAGATGATTAGCTCCAAGCCATCAGAGACAAAGAGAAAAAATAGATGAGCGAATATCGTGAAAAGTAGAAATTGGGAACGATTGATGAAAACAAGCCAATTGAAGAGGAACCTCAACCGTCAAAAAGAGAAAAGAAATTGGCAGCACAAAGGGCACAAATGCGAAAGAGTCGTGCTAGGGGAGATACAGATACCGTAGTTGGAGACACACCCTCTATCACAAGTGAATACAAAGGGACACCATTAAGCACAAGTGAATATGGAGGGACACCATCTACCACAAGTGAGTATGGTTGGACACCATCTACCACATCTGAAGTTGAGATTACATCATCACTCGGAGTTGAGGAACAAGGTATACCATCATCCCCATGTGAACCTCAAGGTATGTCTTCTATTCCACCCTCGATCGAAGGTACGCAATCTAGCCCACCTCAATTAAATATTGATGAAATTGCTAATATTGAGATGTATGTACCTAAGAGAACACCACCTAGAATTTTGCATAGAAAGCCAAAGTTTTTGATTAATATTGATGAGGATATTTTGTAGCACATGGAAGGTAAGATTCTAGAATGCACTTGTAGAAGATATGCTGATAAGATTTGGAAAATGTTCTTTGAAAGGCTAAATGAGACTGCAAGATGTCAACTATTTGTTCAAATGATCCGGGGTTTAAAGTACAGAAACATCATGAAGACTCTTGGGTTGAGAACATCGAATGCATCCAGTGAAAACACTATTGTGAAGAATCTAATGGATGCTTATGATAGTGTGGGTAAGACCTCACACTCAAAGGATAGTAATGTCACCCGACGTGTCATTACATTGAATTTGGTAAGCTATCAAACAAAGAGATCTTGCCTCATTAAAAAGACAAGTGAAAAAATGGGAATTAGTAGAAAAACTTTATCAAAAGCTGTTCAAAGGTGGAAAAGAATTGAGGGCACCGATTCAAATGAATTATGGGCATTCTCGGGGAGACTGCTACACAAAGATAAAAAAGTTGTTGAAGCATTGAGAACACTAATCGAAGATTATTGGAAGAATAATACAAGGCCATCTCTGGATCAAAGGGATGTCATAAGAAGGAGAATCGGTAGTCAAAACCGTGAGCCACATCCAAAGCATTTTTTGGATACGACTCAAACCCAAATTTTTCATAAATTTCAATATTCTTATCCTCAAATTAGTATTTCTCAAAGATTTTTTGAAATGATTAAACCTTTTTATGCCAAGATAAATCACACACACACTACTTGTTGTTGTAAACTACATATTGAATTCTCTAACCATTATGATGTTTATCATTCTATATGTTTAGATTTTTATACTAACGATGTTTTGCAGGATTGTGGCATAGAAGCCCCACCAAAATCTTCAAGAGAGTTCTTATCAAAAAAATTATGTGAAATAGAGGATGGCCAAATATTCTATAGGATAACATGCTTGGATGGTTCATGCGAGCATTGCGGTGGCTTGCAATGAATACTAGTATGTCAACATATGGAAAGCACATATGAGGTGGGACAAAAACTAGTAGAGTTCGGGAAGTATAAAATAGTGGAATATGCTACAAAAGATGGGTTTGAAGCAAAAAGGTGTGAGTTGGTTATTCATAAGATTCTAGTGTATCAGTTCATATCCATGTTTCGTGAGAATCTAGTGTATGAGTATGCAAGGCATACCCATAGAGCCTAATGGCTGGACACACAATTCAAGCTATGCAAGGAAACCTTTCCACTTGGAAGCATAGTATCAGTGGTTGAATTTGTAGAGAACTACACTCTACAGCCATAGCATGAGTTGCAATCACAGTATTACAACTCCACACAGGTTTCGATATTTGTGCACATAGCATTCATACATGCAGCTGAAAGTAGATAGGATGAAAGGAAGGTATTGAGGGAGTATCACTTTTATATTAGTGATGATCACACACATTCTCTAGAGTTTGTGCAATGTTGCTTCTAGATGTACAATCATTTGGCTCAGAGGGGCATATCATAGGATCGACATATAATATGGTTAGATAACTATGTAGCATAGTTCAAGAATGCACACATGTTCTACTGGTTGTGCAGGATGCATCTCACTACACGTGTTCAACATATGTGGAAATTTTATGAGATCAGACATGGAAAGGGGGAGCATGACAGTGTAGGAGCATGCGTGAAAAGAGCATTAGCATGAGAAGAGTTAAAGTATAAAGATAGTGCACAGTTGACAGATGCAAGATCAATCGTCGAGTGGTGTAATGGTTTGATGGGTCCAAGTAATGAAGGTATGTCTTCAGTTCATATATTTTTTTGGTTGATGGATGATACTAACATTGAACCATATGAGGATTGTTGTACACTAATAGGATCGAGTGAGTTGCACTATTTCCTTAGCTCAAATGCAGGTTCATGGAGTATCGATACACGTAAGATGGCATGCTTTTGTTCTTCATGTACAATGCAAGCCTAGAATGATTATGAGTAAGGGGAGTGGGTTGACAAATGGTTGAGAAGTTATCTTAGCCCACTTCACACGTATCACCCTCTGATGGCATTGGAGCTAACACAGATGGAATCATCGGTCAACTTTGACCATGTATCAGATCTAGTTCAACCAAGTAATATATCTACTTGCTTAGTATTTGAAATTCCATATTGTTATCTTACTTTGTACTGTATTCATAATGTTGACTAATTTCAAGAGATATGTCGCACATATAAATGCAGGGCATTTTTATATAGTTATTGCAAATGAAGACAACGAAGAGGGTATGGACTATTACTTGTGTTGTGTTGAGGAAAAAAATAAATTGGAATCCCCAATTATAGATGGAGAAAACATTGAATACCCTATAGGCTCAGTTGTTGTTACTGGAATGTGGTTGAGAAGGTACCCACATAAGAGTGTTAAACATTGGTTGTTTGAGGAAATTGACATGCATCGTAAGATTCTTCATTACTCAAACCTTGTCATGGCATCCAATGTTCATTTGAGCAAATATCAGGGTAGACCTTTGAACAAGACCTTGTGGAAGGTCCATGATTCTGACCAATAAAGAGTAGAGCAGACCCAAATGGTTCATTGGATTAATTTGTAAGTATATGCAAAACGGTGTTTTAAGTCAATCTATGTTGGTAGGATATGAGGTTGCAATGTCATGTTAGCATGTTGTCAATTTGGTGTAATGAAGCCTTGAATGGCCGAAATGTGAAAATGTATGTAAATTCATAATGTAATGGTCAAGATGATGTAATGAGGCCATCATAAGGTCACTAGTTTAGGTATGGAGTCATTTACATCAATATGTCAAAAGCTGCACATAACAATGTAATGTTGTCAAACCAAAAGTTGTCATTTTGCAAATACTTAGAAGTTCAAGGGTCACACTTGTAAAATAAGTTGAAAAGTGGTTGTAGTTGGTTGAGGAGGTTGATATGCCTTCAAAAAGGCCTTGTGAATGTTGTATGTTGTTGGCAATCATACTTTTGAAAGCAAGAGCACCAACTCCATCTTTTCAACACTTGAACCCTCGTGGTTTCTATTATTTTGTCATTTGATAATTTAGGGTGTTCTTAGATGGTTTGAGGTCATTCTATTTCATTTAATAAGGATTCAATACAAATTTTGTATGTATTAGGTCAATTGAGTCATGATGTAAAGAAGTTGATAAATAAGGGGATTCATGTGGTGAACCTTGTAATTTAAGTGTTTTAGGATTATTTGTGTTAAATAAGGGCTTTACAGACCATTTATCATGTAATAGGAATGTTTACACTAGGAATGGTCCTCTTTTGCACCCAAACATGTGGAATCGCTCTGAGCTATGTTCAACTGGATCGATCCCTTAAGGGTCCAAAGGGAAAAATTCCTGCAAACTTCAGCATGAGGTTACTCAGACACCGTGATGCTTAGAAAATTTTCATTTAATCCCATGGGATTGCATTGGGCCCCTCTAAACTAACCTCTCTCGGTTTTCGTTATCTTGGAGTGGTTTTCTCGTAGTCTCTAGTTTTTAGTTGATGGAAAAAATGTTAAATGGAAGCAGTGGAAAGTTGCAAAGTGGTGCAATTTTTGTTCTGCAACTCATGTGACCAAATAGATTGTTCCAACACATTTGAATAGGCATTTTTATGCTAGGCATGGTCCTCTTTCATGCTCAAACACACGGAATCACTCCGAGCTACGTTCAACTGAATCGACCCCTTAAGGGTCCAAAGGGAAAAATGCCTATAAAATTCAACATGAGGTTAGTCAAACACCACGACACTTAGAAACTTCCCACCTAATCCTATGGGATCATGCTAGGCCCCTCTACAATAACCTCTCTCAATTTTCATTATCTCGGAGTGGTTTTCCCGTTGTCTCCAGTTTTCAGTTGATGGAAAAAGTGTCAAATGGAAACAGTGGAAAGTTGCAAAGTGGTACAATTTTCGTTCTGCAACTCGTGTGACCAAATGGACTATTCCAACACATTTGAATAGGCATTTTTACACTAGGCATGGTCCTCTTTCACACCCAAACACACGGCATTGCTCCGAGCTACGTTCAACCGAATCGATCCCTTAAGGGTCCAAAGGGAAAAATGCCTACAAAATTCAGCATGAGGTTACTCAGACACCATGATGCTTAGAAAATTCTCATCTAATCCTATGGGATCTCATTGTGCCCCTATACAATAACCTCTCTCAGTTTTCATTATCTCAGAGTGGTTTTCCCGTAGTCTCTAGTTTTCAGTTGATGGAAAAAGTGTCAAATGGAAACAGTGGAAAGTTGCAAAGTGGTGCAATTTTTTTTCTGCAACTTGTGTGACCAAACAAACTATTCCAATGCATCTGAATAGGCATGTTTATGCTAGTCATGGTCCTCTTTCACACCCAAACACGCAGAATCGCTCCAAGCTATGTTCAGCCGGATCGATCCCTTAAGGGTCCAAAGGGAAAAATGCCTACAAACTTCAACATGAGGTCACTCGGACACCGTGATGCTTAGAAACTTACCATCTGATCATATGGGATTGTGCTAGGATCCTCTACAATAACCTCTCTTGGTTTTCGTTATCTCGGAGTGGTTTTCCCGTAGTCTCTAGTTTTCAGTTGATGGAAAAAGTGTCAAATGGAAGCAGTGGAAAGTTGCAAAGTGGTACAATTTTTGTTCTACAATTCATGTGACCAAACAGATTGTTCCAACGTGTCTGAATAGGAATTTTTTATGCTAGGAATGGTTCTCTTTCACACCCAAACACGCGGAATCACTCTAAGCTATGTTCAACCAGATCAATCCCTTAAGGGTCTAAAGGGAAAAATGCCTACAAACTTTAGCATGAGGTTACTCAGACACCGTGATGCTTAGAAACTTTCTGTATGATCCTATGGGATCTTGTTGGACCCCTCTATAATAACCTCTCTCAGTTTTCATTATCTCAGAGTGGTTTTCCTATACTCTCCAATTTTCAGTTGATGGAAAAAGTGTCAAATGGAAGCAATGGAAAGTTGCAAAGTGGTACAATTTTCGTTTTGCAACTCCTGTGACCAAAAAAACTATTCCAACAAGTCTGAATAGCCATGTTCATGCTAGGCATGGTCCTCTTTTGCACCCAAACACATGAAATCACTCTGAGCTACGTTCAATCGGATCGATCCCTTAAGGGTCCAAAGGGAAAATTGTTTGCAAACTTCAGCATGAGGTTTCTCATACACCGTGATGCTTAGAAACTTCTCATCTAATCCTATGAGAGCGAGTTGAACCCATCTACAATAAAATCTCTCAATTTTCATGATCTCAGAGTGGTTTTCCCATAGTCTCTAGTTTTCAATTGATGGAAAAAGTGTCAAATGGAAGCAGTGGAAAGTTGCAAAGTGGTGCAATTTTCGTTCTGCAACTCATGTGACCAAATGAATTGTTCCAATGCATCTGAATAGAAATTTTTACGCTAGGCATAATCCTCTTTCACACCCAAACACGTGGAATACAGATTTGTTGAAGGATGAATGATGAATGATAAGAGAATTTGAGTGGATGAAAAGTATATTTCTAATGAAATGTTGAAATTTTGTTTGATCTTCTCCAAGATGAGTTTAGGACAAGAGTCCCCTGAGTTGTTGATTGGTTTGGAAATCTTTGTATTGCATCGGCTTGTTTCTTACTATTATGCTATTATAGATTTTTTCTAAGCATCCATAGCTTGTTCAAAAGCACCTGTTTTAGGCTTTTAGCCATAGCAGCAAGACAATGAATTGTTTGGCTAAATGCTTTGATAGACATGTATGAAAAATGTGTTAGCATAGACAAGGTAGTGAACTCTTTGAAAAAATGCCTCAAAGAAATGTGGTTTCATGGTGATGGGATGGCATGATGAATGCCATGACAAGCAAATTGCTATGGATTGTCATGGCATTCCATCACCATTGAGACCACATTTCTTTGAGGCTTTTTTTCAAATAGTTTACTGCCTTTTCTATGCTATTTCTTATTAGTATGCTTTGATAAATTTTTTCCAGAAGCATCCATAGCTTTTTTGGAAGCACCTATTTTAGGCTTTTAGCCATACCAACAAGGAAGTGAATTGTTTGATTTAATGCTTTGGTAAACATGTATGATAAATGTAGTAGCATAGACAAGGCAGTGAACTATTTGAAAAAATGCCTCAAAGAAATGTGGTCTCATGGTGATGGAATGCCATGACAATCCACAACAATTTTCTTGTCATGGCATTCCACCACCATGAGACCACATTTCTTTGAGACATTTTTTCAAATAGTTCATTCCCTTGTCTATGCTATTGCTTACTATTATGCTATGATATATTTTTTCTAAGCATCCATAGCTTGTTTGAAAGCACCTATTTTAGGCTTTTAGCCATAGCAGCAAGGCAATGAACTATTTATAAAATGCTTTGATAGACATGTATGAAAAATGTGTTAGCATAGACAAGGCAGTGAACTCTTTGAAAAAATAACTCAAAGAAATGAGGTCTCATGGTGATGGAATGCCATGACAAGAAAATTGCTATGGATTGTCATGGCATTCCATCACCATTGAGACCACATTTCTTTGAGGCTTTTTTTCAAATAGTTTGTTTCCTTTTCTATGCTATTGCTTATTAGTATGCTTTGATAGATTTTTGCCAAGCATCCATAGCTTTTTTGGAAGCACCTATTTTAGGATTTTAGCCATAGCAATATGGAAGGAAACTGTTTGATAAAATTCTTTGGTAAACATGTATGATAAATGTAGTAGCGTAGACAAGGCAACAAACTATTTGAAAAAATGCCTCAAAGAAATGTGGTCTCATGGTGATGGAATGCCATGACAATCCACAACAATTTGCTTGTCATGGCACTCCACCACCATGAGACCACATTTCTTTGAGGCATTTTTTTCAAATAGTTCATTCCCTTGTCTATGCTATTGCTTACTATTATGCTATGATAGATTTTTTCTAAGCATCCATAGCTTGTTCGAAAGCACCTGTTTTAGGATTTTAGCCATAGCAGCAAGGCAATGAACTATTTTGCTAAATGCTTTGATAGACATTTATGAAAAATGTGTTAGCATAGAAAAGGCAGTGAAATCTTTGAAAAAATGCCTCAAAGAAATGAGGTCTCATGTGATGGAATGCCATGACAATAAAAAGCATTTGATTTTCATGGCATTCCATCAGGTCATGAGACCTCATTTCTTTGAGGCATTTTTTCAAAGAGTTCACTGCCTTGTCTATGATATTGTTTACTATTATACTTTTGATATATTTTTTCCAAGCACCCATAGCTTGTTCGAAAGCACTTGTTTTAGGCTTTCAACCATAGCAACAAGGCAACACTTGAACTATCTAACAAAATGCTTTGGTAGAAATGTATGAAAAATGTGGTAGTATAGAAAAGGTAGTGAACTATTTGAAAAAATGCCTCAAAGAAATGTGGTCTCATAGAATGCCATGAGAACCAAATGCAATTGATAGCTACTCCTAGTTATTAGTTATATGCAATGTGAAGTAATTGGATAACTACTTAGGTTGACTTTGTAAAAACTATATTGTAATTGAAATTTTGTCATCTATCAGCATCTAGTTATTAGTTATGAAATGTGAAGCAATACTTTCAGTTTGAAAAATGTGTAATGCAATGTAATCAATGTTATGAATATAAACTACAAAAATCTATTTTTTTACTAAGTTACTGGTTCGATTTTGGGTTCGTGATCGGGTTCGACAAACCGATTCACCAGTTCGGGAAATTTTTTTGGGGGGTTGAGTTTGTTTTGGGTTCGGTAATACAAAAACATATAAAAATCAGAAATATATACATATTTGTAGCAATAATCAAGTTCATAATACACCACCATATTAATAGTCAAATAACATAGCAAAAATACATCACCACTTTCATAGTGAAATATTAAAATATTAGTGATCTACTCGAATTTCATGATACAAAATTATAAATTAAAGTTCAAACATAAAAATGTCAAGTGTTTACAATAAGCCATTATTTCAATCATTGATCAATCTGAAAAGTGTGAACATTTTTCTATGTGGAAGGAAAACAAGAAAATAGTGTTACATAATTATTTACATTATGAAAGAGCCAAAACCTTTTTCTTCCAGATCATAGAAGAATCTCAGTGATTTTTTGGGTGTCCTTGCCTTGGAACAGAACTATCTTGATCCATGAATGATTGACCCGGAACTATGAGAAAGAAATAAGATAAATCACATGAAACTTGTTGCATTTTCTTTGCTTGGGAAAAAGGGTAAAGTTTTCTTTTTAGGGAGAATCTCCTTTAGAATTTGAACGCATTGATAATTTTCAAGATAGACTTAGCCAAATATGTCATCTAGGTTTGAAGCTTTTAGGTAAAATGTTTGCTTCTTAAAATTTTGTTCAAAATTCAAGATGCAGGCTCTCCTCCCTTAGGGAAGAGAAGGCCTATCAAACCTAACACTCTTATGTTCTTGTTGATGCAGTATTAGATGTGAAGTTTCAAAATAGGCATGGTTATATAAATTCTCATCTCATGCCTATCATTGCATCAAATTAAGAATTTTCAATCCTTTATGGTCTAGACAAGAGAAGTATGGAGTAGTGTTCTAATGCTAAAGTCTTATTGTGAATCTCTTTCCTATAAGTGGTTCAAAAATGAGGAATCTATCTTCTGCACCAAATGAGAAATATTCACAATATGTGCTAGGAAGGAATAAGTCCATAAGATCGAGTATGAAAGAACTGAGAATTGCAAAATTGGCTTACATTTGACTTCCAAACACATAAATTTTCACAATTTTTGATGTTCACACGTAAGTCAAAAAATATATGTGCGTAAGTTGTAAAGTATACACTTGAATACACGTAACTCATATCTATTGAACCATGAATTTATAATTTGCAAATATGGACACCATCGATAAAAATATTTGTATTAAGCAAATAGCCATGTACGCATACATCAATATATGTCGATATAAGTATAAAATATAGTTATAAAATATCCATATAGGCTTACGAGAATGCCATATAGGCATACCATGTCAAATATATCCAATACAAAATATGTACAAAATTGCCATGTAGGCATACAACAAAGGGCTCTATGCATTCAAAATTCATTTCTCTCCATGCTCTAGTTCAAATACAAATTTCTTTCCCTTTTCTGGGCGATCCGATGGCAATAAGTCTGTCACCCATTTCTGCTGTGCTCGAGGAGTGCTCCTACTGCTCCTCCTAGTGTTTAGCTTCTGGTGAAGTTTCAACTATTACAATAAGAAGTAAATACATTAATATATATAAATTACATTATAAAAATTAATATATTTAACAAAATAATCACTTACGGCCATCTCATGATCACTCTCCTCAATGGAAATATTTGCACACTGATGCTCAGGCATGCTCAAGCCCTATATAAACCATCCAAATAGGAATTAAACTATGAATCAATAATGGTTTTACTTTTCACTAGAACTAGTTCATCTATAACAATGAATGTAAATTGAAATTTAGTAATTTTCCTCATACCTCCCCTATCAGAGCCATCGAGGATTGTATAGCAGAGGAAACACCAATATCCATTGCCCTCGTAATGTTTGATGGTGTTTCTGTCACCAAGATCTGAAAATAAAACAACAAATTATTCAATCACAAAAAAGTTACAATAGCGATCCATGTGATGACTTATAATGTATGAGATCTAATGAACAAAATTTTGAGTACAAGTATTAAACAAATATAGTTATCGAGTTTGAAGTAATTCTTTGAGTTTGAATGATGTGTAATGCAATGTAAGGTCAACAATATGAATATAAACTACACAAATCTATTAAACTTAGAATTCATTACTTAAGTTCTCTTGAAATTCTATATTACCTCTGTGAACGTTTGATCAAATCTACTGGCACTTAGAGGTGTTTCCTTGAAACATCCAACAGTACCCTGTTCAACATCCAAAATCACATATTAAAATACCATTCGTAAAACAATGCTATTAGCACATGTAATAAATTTATAATTGTTTACTAACTTTACATACCCCACCGATAGGTGTACTACAAAAATAAGTAGGTGGATGACTGGTGTATCCAGTCTCTACACTGTGACCCTACAATTTTATTAAAATAATAAAACTAAATTAGTTAATCTTGCATTTCACAATCAAAATTTAATAAATTAAATTCAATGAACATGCTAAATTTTACCTGAGTGTCAATGCCATATGCATCATGCAAAATGTCAGTCGACCTCTCCATCCCCATAGATGCATATGGATCAGGCTGCATAGTAGCATATGGATCCTACGTAGCACCCTCTTGAGTGCCGGTAGGGTCATACAAACAAGTCACTATGCAAGATTTTCACACATGGGTTCGAAGGCCACCACCTGAAGAGTCCCCTAGATGGCGCTGTACAATAGGGCTAGTGTGAGGGATGACACTCTGGGTCAAAGTTGTGATCGCCTACAATGTCTCTATGTTGACACTCTCCTTCACAATGGTAGGCATCACAATCTGCTCATGAGGTAGCCTAGTGAGAGACTGTCTCCCTTGCCACATAGGATCCAACTGTGCACCAGGCCTATCCTGAGCTGACCCCCCACCTCTCCCCTGGAACTCCCTCATATCAAAATAATTTGAGATTTGGTTCAATAAAAACTCACTGTATAGTTTCCTAAGAAAATATTGGGGGACTTCACAATTATTGCATGGTGGGTAATCAAATACCATATATCATCTTTCATAAAAATAGTTCTTAATCTCTTGGTGGTGGCACCAATGAATAGGAAACCTCTTTGCATGAGGGTAAGATTTTGATTAGTTTTAGGGTCAGTGAATAGAGAGCACAAATCACCTTTAGTAATTTTTAAATCTTTTAATTGTTTATATGATAATTTA
Source organism: Sequoia sempervirens (assembly GCA_007258455.2). Classification (NCBI taxonomy): domain Eukaryota; kingdom Viridiplantae; phylum Streptophyta; class Pinopsida; order Cupressales; family Cupressaceae; genus Sequoia; species Sequoia sempervirens. The sequence continues at coordinate 163,763,998 of VDFB02000363.1, read as the reverse complement.
TCTACATAATATGCCCTGGTTGTCTGCCTCCTATCTTTCATCCAGATATTTGTTGGGTGATTGCATCTACATTTTTTAACATGTCTTTCAATGAATTTGCTAGAAGCATTTTTTTTTGGTTGAAGCATTTGGATCACTCAACCTACTGATAAGATCCTCAAGTTGTTTTCTATTGTTCTCAATTTCACTCCTCAAATTTTCTTAAGTGCCAGGAGGGAATTGAGAGAATGGTGGGGGAGGTTGATTTTGTTGAGGATTTTGCTACTGAGAATTTACCTCCTCTTCTTGTTGAGGATTTGCAGGATTTCATATAGATTTAAAAAAAAAAATCAAATCTAACCTAAAACAAACAAAATCAATTTCAAACTAACAAATTCAAAACAAATAGTAAACAATAATTACCTCCCACATCTCTTCATCATCGTGGTTCCATATTTGTAGACAAAATCCAACTGTTCTTGATGAAATTTGTAGAAGTCCTTCCTCCTAGAATGTGAGCGCGAAAGTGAGGGTTTTTGGCCGCGGGCAGAGCTGAGAAATAGTGAAAAGAAAATGATACACATTTCTCGCGTTATAACACGAGTGCGTTATGTGTTTCCAAATTGTTTTCCCATTTGGCCACAAAAGTGCAACCAACTTCATGCACTCGCCCTCCTAGTATACATACGCCAACCACTATCTACTCCTAATGCATAGCCACTAACATTCTCATTATGGAGAAGGATCCAGATATCCTTGCAGCAACTAACTCTTGGTTCCAATGAGCCTCTCTTACTTTGGGATTTTCTTCTATTTGACCTTTCTCTCAAAGAGTGTTTTCCAACTCAGAGATTAGTCTTTCAACTTCCTATCTTGACTCCTCCACCTCAATTTGGACTCTCTGTAGATCATCAATATTTTTGGATCTGACATCACTCAAACTTTTCTTTAATTTTTCTTTTTCAGCATGAAGTTGAACCTGTTCATTTCGGGTATCTTCAAGCAACTTTAAAAATTTTCTTTGTTGGCCTTGAATTTGTTTCATGCGGGTCATTTTAGCATCTTTGGATCAGACCTCATTTTGTAGCCTACTCATTGTCCCTTTCACATTTTCCAACTCAACCTCGTTCTTCCTTAATTTCCTGTCCAACCATTCATAATCAACATACACCACCTTATGTGTGGCTTTGGCTAGGACCATTTTATCTCACGGGAAAGTTTCACTTAGATCCAGGCCCATGACATGGATGTCGTAGTCCTCCATCTACATTTACCCTTCAGGTTTGGAAACCAAAGGCCTCATTGTGGTGATAAGTAGGAAGTTCTGCTCTTCATTAAAACAAGCTTCAATCCTCTTGGTGGTAGGACTTTCAACACTCTTTGATAACATTTTCAACTTCCTATTCTTTTGGGGCTATTTGGTGGCATCAAAATGACCTTGAATATTTTGATAGACATCAACACTTTGAGCTGCAATGGGAGCACTAGGAGGTAGTCCAAAAAGGGTGATGGTAGGGGAGACTTTAGATACATGAGTATGAGGAGACACAAATGGCAGTGTGATCATAGAAAAAGGAGGAATTCCAAAAGGAGTAGGGGAAGAAACAATAGGGTAAAATGTAGAAAAAGGCTGATGGAGAGGTGCCTTCCTAGAAGTAGATGGACTGGGAGTAATAGTAAAAGCCATAGTTTTAGTGATTTCAATGGGGGCTTTAGACAAATCAACTAACGACACAACAACGGTCAAAGTGAATGACATTCCTTCGGTGCCTGGGAAAGTTTCGGCAGGTTGATTTTCAACGCAGGGGTTGTATTCATTACTACTAGTTCAAGAACTGATGATGGGGGATTATTTCCAATAGGAAAAGACTAGGGTTGAACCCAAGATGCAGAAATAGGAAGAAGAGGAGCAAAACTAACCTAAGCTGCAGTCAATAAAACATTCTACAAGGCAGACTCCACTTCTTCCTCCCAACGAATGAGAATATCAGGGGTACTTAAGTCCTAAATCTTCCTCCACTTCACAAGATTAGAGCCAATTCGTTATGATCTCCTTGCAGTGGAGTCCTCTGAAATTTGGACATTAGCAGTCACTGAGGATCTTTTTGTGGATTGTCAGGTCTCCTTTCCTTTGCTTCAATCTTGGGATGCAGATGGGGCCTGTGGACCCCCTAGCCTTGAATTTATTCATTTGCTCAGTTTCTGAGGTTTAGGAATTAGGAGTGGAACTTGTTCCTCTTCAATTTCATGGCTTGTCTTAGGATTCCTATTGTTAGAACTAGCTTCCTTATCATATGTGTCCTTGAACTCTTCATCAAGTTGGAAACTGTTGAACAAAGCACCTAGATTCCTCATCTGTTTTCAGAACCTTGAGAAGTCCACCTTCTTTCTTTTTGACCAGCCCTTACACCTTAGCTATGCACTGAGATATTTTCCCATTCGGATATTTCTTTGATATTGTGCCCGTGGCTCATAAAAACTTAGCCATTTTTCCCATTCCTCTGGTATATGGGCCAAGTCGATGTATATTTCTACACTTTCTTGAGCAGGATTTCTCCTCCTTTAGAAGTACTCCCTGAACTCGTGCCTTAAGTTGAAACATCCATCTAGGTTATAATTCCATTTGTCACAAATGTGGACCAAACCTAAAGTTATCAAATGATTCTAGATCTTGTCCTCAACCTTTCGCAAGCTTGCTTAGTACTTCTTGACTCTTTGCAATCATAAGGGGAAGATTGAAAATCTTATCTTTATTCCTTCTTGCACCATAGATTCTATCGACAGTGGAAACTTGTCAACAAGCCCCTAGCATGAAAGTTTGATCTGTTACAAATTTGGGGAGTCAAAAAGCTTCCCCAGAGAAACCATGAAACATGACGAATACGAAATATTTTCCTAGGAAGTAATCCATTGGGATAGGTGGATGCTCTATCCATTCTATAACCTCTTGAGAAAAATGGTCGATGGGGTGAGGCAAAAAATCTTGCAGCACTAGTCTTGGAAAATGATCTGCAAACTAATAGTAATCTCCCATTCTTGAAAACATGGGGGTCCACACAAAAATTGGTTGGATATAACCTCTCTCATTTGTCCTAGATATTGGCACATTTCTCCCTAGCCACTCAAAAATTTGATGCAATAATAAATTAACCAAAATAGAAGAATACCTAAAATTGGACACCATACTATCATTTCTCAACTATAGCTTCATATTCCTAGCCATTACTTCAGCAAAATTGTAGTGTCTCTATACCCTTTCTCTTTTTAGCACAAGGCCTAGGGAAAAATGGGAAGGGTTAATCTCTTCATCATCATCGAGCTGAAAAACCCAAGCCGATATTGAGAACACGGACTGTGTATCCTTCTTGAATTTTCTTCATGACAAAGGACAATGAATTTTTCCTCTTTGTGGCCTTTCCTTCATTTCATCCTCATAAAAATTTGATTTCCTGAACATATCTTCCCCTAGGACATCCATTTGTTCTTCATTGAAAAGGTCGGCATCCTAGCCCATAGGGATACATAGCATATCCCTTATAGCTTGGGATGAAATGGTGATCTTGACCCCATGGCCCTCAACAACCTCTATATCTTTGTTAAACCTCTTTGCACACACATCAACTAGCTCTGGGCATGGATGAAGAGTAGGTAGCACAAAGTGTGGTAGGCCATTGTTCCAAAGCTAAAATGAAAAACCCTCTACAGACTCATGCCCTAACATTCTCTAAAAAGAACCTTCCCTAATATTTTTAGGGTTGGTGGATAACTGAGGGTCATAAAATTGTCGGTTATATCTTGAAGTGCCTCCTTTAAGATGTGTTTGTCATATTGAAGCTTCCTGCAACATTCAAATAGTCATTCTTCTAGAGTTGGGGCATTAGCAAATGAGTAGTGCCCAAAAATATCTATGTAACTGAGTCTTCTGTTTGGTACTCCAGTCCACCTGCCAGAGGTGGATACTTCTTCCATGATTACTCAAAAATGATACAAAAACTCTCTAGTCACAACAACTATTTTTCATTGCTAGAAACTAACCTACTTTTGAATGTAATTAATTTCAATGATTTTGCATGTAGTTATGAGTTTACCACAATCAATGGCTCATTAAATGCTACCACTAGGACAATACATGTGGATGGGAGATCAGTATCCCTTGGGAATGCCAAAAAAGTTGCAAAAATGGAACTAGTAAATTTCTTCCCTTGCCTCTTCTTTCCTTTAATTCATTGTATCGAAGAGCATGCTTTTCGTCATATGGAGTATGCCAAGATGACACTAGGTACTTCTAAAAAGACATCTTCATTAATTTTTCAAAGTTTTAGTGTGTTAATCCATGTATTTTCTCATTAGTGAATAGGTTAGCACTGATGATGGCAAAGGATGCACATCAACCATCTTTATATGGGGGAATTTACTCTCCAACACCCAAATTTATTTCTCAAGGCATTTTGTCAAATCCTCCAAGCGATTTTCCCACCTTGCCAAAATTTTTCGTTACTTTCCAGCCAAAAAAAAACATCCTGTTGGTGAAGTTTCCTTGTTAGCATTTTCTATATATAGTTGCACCACCTTTTTCTAAATTCATTCAATCATATAGTTCTCTATCATAGTTGGCCCTCCACCTACTTTCTCTTTGCCATAATCCACTTCTATTGCAATGTTTTTTGGTCTGGGTATCCCCATTTGGCCCCTTCCATGGAGACTGAAGAATTTCTTTGTGGGAGAGATTATTGACAACCGTATCAAGTTCTTGGTGAAGAATTGCGACCCCCTGATCATGACTACATTTAAGTGGGTCATCGGTGCAGACTACCTTACCGAAGAGAACCAGTTGTGGAGCAATTGTAACATGATCTCATGCTTTGTGGCCTCAGTGTTGGACCTAGGTGTGTCCAAGCCTAGATCCATGTCAGAAGATGTTTGACACCTCTTTGATGGAAGGGCTTGGTGAGATAGTACAAGTGGCCATTCTGGGTGTCAGCATTCCAAGCGACATGGACCTCTACAGTCTCATAGACTTTAGGGTGGATGTGTCCTAGTCTCCCTTCCTAACTGACTTTTGCACCATGGACATGGAGGTTCATCATTGTTCTTCTTAGCTAGTGGCCACCTTCCTTCTACAGGAGTACGGTGTGGAGAAAGTTCTAGGGATTTCCTGGAAAAAGCACTTTAGTTACTTGGTGCAACTTTGTAGCGAGTAGACCCTAGGTCTGAACTGTGTGACCCACATGTGTTTTTTCTTCCCCTATGTGCAACCTATTTGACAAAAGAAGAAGAAGAAGAAGAAGAAGAAAAAGAGGAGAAGCGGAAGCCGAGTACGAGTCCCTTTTTTCTCGCTGTTGGAGGTGAAAATTTACTAACTATTAGATCGTCACCTCCCTTTTGACAACCTTTGCTTGCTTCCCTTTTTCAGTTTTTCTCGAGAGAGCTTTATGTAGTATTTCTAAGCCTTGGGATATGTATTGTATTGTAAATTTTGTCGATAAACATAATATAGTATAGCTCTTATTTCTCCAATGTTATTTTAGGTCTTATTCTAAAAAACTTCAAAATAATTACAATTTTTTTACATATGGTACATAACTATTAAATTTTTTAAAAGAACTATGCATTTTTTAATAGAAAATTCTCAAATAAATACTGTTCATCAGCACATCTAAAAACCTCTCCTTGAGTCTATGTGCCTTCTTTCCTTTGCATGTGTTGTTCTTGAAAGGTCCTTTCCACAACATTTTGGAATCAATCGGTCCTCCTGACTTCACAACAAATCTGTAGTAGCCTAGCACTGAACCTTCTTTTGGGTAAAAAATTTCTTCATTAGAACATCATCTGATTATTTGACGATGGTGGATTGTAGCTTCATGGATTTTTTTCTACCTTTTTTTGGCCTCAGGGTTTTTAACAAATTTTTGTACATCAATTTATACTTAAAAATATTTGGGACCAACTTGAGGGTAATTTGATTCATCAATGGGGGAACTTGTCTATGACTGTGCCAATCTCTTTGAGTGGCCAACCCAACATATTAGATTGACCCAATTACATTCTTAATGGTCAATTTGGTTAAACTGCCCCTTCTCATATAATAATATGATGAAGTCCTAGGAAAAACCTTGTATTTGATAATAAAATTTGACCCTTGTGACTCTACTGGCTCTTGGGCACTGGTAGGTGTGACATTTTTGGGTAGACCCAACGTGGTTATTAGTTTCCTTAAAATCTTATCAATTCTTCTTTCTGTGATATTTTCCTGCACATTGGTTCTCCTTTGTTTTTCTGAACGGAGCGTAATGGGACACTTCATTTTTTCTCTCATTCTTCTCTAGCTACTTGATAACCACTATTCCCTTGGGAGTTTGTTGAAAAGACACTTTTTCTTTTATCATCAAGGAAAACGGGGTCACAATGCTCATGGAATATGGTACAAATCTTTGAGAAAGGCTAGATTTATCCAAAAAAAAATATTATGTTTAATTCTAAGCTCTGAACCGTCTCAAAATTTTCCTTTCTCGAGTGTACAACCATTTCCCACTTGGTGGTAGACGTCGTCCTTTTTCGGCCATATCCCATTATGAAGACTTCATTGTCCCTTGAGGAATCATGTATTAATGATTAGATCCTTGTCTTGGTTAGAGCTTGGGAGAACTGTTGCATCGGTGTTAGGGAATAATGATTATCCAAAAAACTCCCCCTATGTCTTGAAAGCCAATATAAAGTTAGATATCCTTATCTCCTTCCTGAACTGGGACTAGATAAAGAAAATAGATGAAAATTTTGATAGGACATATGTCTTATGTCTCACCCCATTTGATGAAAACTTGTGTTTCCAGAGCTTCGACCTTTAAGAAAATTATCCTTTGTTCCTACCCAACTAACCTAGGTCCTTTGTCTAAGGAAAATGTTGGCTGGACTATACCTAGGTTGTAGCCTTTGAGGTCATACTTGCAGCATAATTCCTTCTGCCTTCTTTTATTCCTAAAAGAAGCCCTCCCGCAAACTACTAATTTTTTTCCTTTTTCATAATCCCTCAAAACTATAGAGAATCTTTTCTTTATTAGATCAAAAAGTGATTTTGAATGCATCCCAATAAGAAACACCTGATAGATGATACTATTTTGAGATCATGGATTCCCTTGCATATCGAAAGCTTAAATTTTTTTGATGACGTCCCTCACATTATGTACTTGATATCTTAGCCTTGTATCTATTGTGGTTTCTTGCTCATAGATATGGCTTACTGTCGATTTGGGGTTTCTGATAGCTTGTTTCTCACTTGAGTCCATTTGTTCCACTGGACTCGACCCATGGACCAACTCTTCATATATAGTATCATTAGCAAAGCATGGAGATCAAAATAATAGGCTTTGAGGTCTTTCGATCCTATCAAAAATTTCAATCAAATACCTACTTTGGGGCCAATTTTACACTTGACACCAGGAAAATGTACATTCCATACATGATTATCAGATAGATCGTCAGGCTCATCTAGACTCTTCATTAGTTGTGGAAAATCCCAATTTCTATCAAAAATTACATAGGAACTCAACCCTGTAGTGTGGAAGTTTCCAAATGGATTGGAATCAGAAAACTAATTGAGCAACATCCCTTCTTCTAAAATATGCTTATTTGTACCTTCTTCCTCACTGGGAATCTCTACACAATATCTCTCTTACAAAAAAGCAGGGGCATTAGCAGCTTCAAAGCATAGATTTTCATCATCCACAATATATTTAGGATGCAAGGATTTAGATAGAATATTCATCTTTGCTCTGTGTTTGGTTCTCAATACTAAGTGGGACCAATCAAGTTTCAGGTATCCTCCAAGCTTGGTGATGAAATCTCTTGATAGAAACATTTCAAAAACTAGTGGAATGTCTATTATTACTACTTCCTGAGTGAGTGTCTGGCTTGGGTAGGAGAAGAGGGTTAGGGACAGATCCCTTATCCGACCAATGGCTAGGACCTTCTTTCCATCAAGTTGCATAATTCCCTTTTCAAGGGGTTCATACTTAAGTCTTAAAGCATCTGACACTTGCTTGGGCATAACATTTGTGCTTGCTCCTAAATCAATCATATTATTGTGCATCAATTTGTCTCCTACAATAAGCATCAAAAAGTAAGGTGTGGGTTTTATTCCTCTTACCTCCTTTTCTTTAAAGCTATCCACATTATTTGTATAAGCCATTGATTTTGGGGCTTGAGGGGGGAACACAGATTTGTCATTTTACTCTGATTGTTCAACCGAGTCACGTTCTCCTACACACTTTTCCCTTCCACCTTCACTACTTTCTGAAGCAAGGTTTGTTGTTCAGGAATTGATATAACATCCCACAATGAAAAATTGGTTGGTTCCTTCTTCAATTGCTCCACCACGTTAAGCATCCCAATTGTTTGGGCCTTTGGCTTAAATAGTGGTATATCTTTTGTTTTCAGGAGAAAATGTTCCATCAGGGCTAGATCTTGTACTTTGTGTGTCTTGTTTTCCCCTAATGGTAGATTATGTGGTTGTGAAATAGGTTGGACGATGGGTGGAGAAGCTTGCTTCTCTGGGGGAGATGGTTGATGTGGTTGCAAACATGGAATATCTTGTTGTACATATTCTCATATGATCCTTCTTTTCAATCTTGTATTATAATCTGACTGCACCTATGAAATTCTAGTTGTCAAGGCTTCGTTTGTGAATACAGCCTCATCTTTCTCCAACCACAAGAAAAGAACTTGGTTGGGCACAATGTCTAATTCTTATTCAAGGGACATCCCTTGCATCGGTACCCTAAGATGAACATTCTCCATTTTTGGTGACTTATATTCACCCACATGCAAGAACATACCCTTACTCCTCTGTTCCACCACCTTTTTCTACATATTTCCCCTTGGAGAATTTTAGGGCATATGGCTATCATTGGATGGGAAGCACCAGGCATTTTTCATCCTCCACCAAATTGTTCTAGCCCAAGACTATCTCTTTATTTGGACTTCCCTTGATTGACTATAATGGCATAGCAATCAAAACTATCTAATTTGTTGAAAATGCTTGTTGAGATCCTCATTTGTAAGATCCTTGATATGAATTATGTTGATAAGGGGCCTTTCCTCTACCATAGACCTAAGTGGTTATTTTTGGAGGTGTTGCTTGTTTCTATTTGATAATGACTAATTCATTAGCAAAATTCTGTGTTAGATCTTTTATATCAATGATATCCACCACCATTGATGAGAGACCTGATGTGCTCACCTGAGTGGTAGTATGCTCATTCGTAAGGTGCACAAAAACTAGCTTCAATTATGTGGTAGGAGTGCTTACATTAGCTTCCTCTTGATGGCCATTGGAGATTTCCACAAATAATGGCATTGGTGGCTGAGGTAGAAGTTTCCCAACATCAATCAGGTTATTCTCTATGAGCACCACCATCTTGCATGCATCGAGTAGGATGTTCCCTCTGATGGAGGTTATCATAAGTGTGATGTCCAAATTGATGGCCTTCAGATATAACATGAACACCATCGCAGCCTAAGGTTGAGTATTCATGGGGATCCTTTTCCAAGTCTTGTGGAAGTTGGTATTGAAATTTCTCATGGCTTCATATGGAGCCCTCTTGATGGTAATTAGTTGTTGCAGTAATGAGGAACAATCTCCATTTTCTGAGAATCATTCGAACATGAATTTTTTGAGTTATTTTGAAGAAAGAATGGAGCTCGATGCTATATATCTATACCAATCTTGAGACTTTCCCTTAAAAGAGGTGGCTAACAATCTTAAATCAATGTTCTCCTTCGATATGTTATGTACCCTACATACCTCCACTATATCTTGAAGGTGTTTGGAAGGGGTTTTGAAATCCTCCTTGGAGAATCTTAGAATAGCCTTAAGGGCATTAGCCAGTATGGTAGGCCATACATTAGGGGGTGTGGGTGGTTGTAATGGACTACCACTATCCCATGTTACAAAATTTCTAGGAGCAGGAGGAGGTACTTGATCCATGAGGAAAAGATTCATATGAATAAGAAATACAGGCAATCTTATTTGGAAATTTAAACCTCTGGGTGGAGTAGATAAGGCTCTAGATAATTGGCTCTGACTTCTTGCCCTATTACTCCTTACAGGTGATACAAAACATGTAGTTCTTCTCCTTCTAGGATTTTGGGTAGGTAACTAAGAGTACTGGAAATGACCTCTCGAGGATGGTCTTGTTTGGACTCTATGCATGAAATTTCTAGTTTCCTTAGCCTAATTTAAGAAATATTTTTGACTTCTAATTAGGCATTTGGAAAAACTTCGGTCCCATTGTGCATGCTAGAAAAATAATTTTTGATCATCAAAGCTTGCACCTCTCTAATAGTCTTATTGGAAATTCAGTGAGTGGGGGACAAATTGCATCTCACTGAATACCTCTGGGTTTTTTTTATAGAAATTCAGCTCTTCTTTTGGGGTTTTGAGATAAGGGAGAAATAAAATGTAAATATAAAAAATAAAAGGTGATACACCAAATATTTTACAACCTTTCAAACTCAAATTGTTCCTATGATTGATATAAAGGACACGAAACACCATAACCCCTCATTGCTAGAAAGAGAATGAACAGTAAAGGCTAACTTTAAGCATAGTGTAGATTTTCAAATCTCAAGCAGTGTTCATTGAGGTCCGATCAAACATAAAAATTCCTTAGAGTAAAAGAATAATATTTTAGAAATTATAAGAACTTTGTCTCCTAATACAACATAGCACAAAAAAGTAACTTCAAAGATAACATAAAAGTCCAATGACATAGTCTGATTTCTCTAGGAAATGCTATTCCATAGTACAAGCATAAAGCATAGAAATCTGCTATTTAAACTACCAAAATATAGCTTGCAAGACAGTGTTTCATTCAAAAATGATAGTATAAAGAAAGAAATCTTGAAAAAGGCCATACATGCACAGTATCAATAAATTCCCCTTAATAGTTTGTGCTTTAATTAAAATTGAACTTTGAAACAAACTTCAGATGCCAATCTGACAATAGTTTAAACCTTAATAGATATAATTTTCCAGAATAAAGTAGCTCTATAACTTGCTTCTAAAATATAGCTCTCAAAAATTTAAGAAAACTAAAGAGAAACACTTCCTCTTTTCAAAGAAAATAGTTCCTCTTGGAAAAATCCTTTTCTGAAAAATCATCCTCCTTTCAGTGTCATCGCCTTCCCTTTATAGTCATTGAAGAAAGGAAAAACCACCTCAATTCAGAAGTAATTACTGCCAGGTGTGGATAGTTGATAGAACATGATCCAATTGCAAACTCTTAGTTAGGCTACAAAATATATTTACATTAACTCTTCAAATACTGTATTAATGTTCTCTAGATATTTTAACAAAGTTAGGAACCCAATTGCGATAAGATCCTAGGAACAACAACCTAGAAACAAACAAAATTGATTGACCACACTACTGCAAGGTGCCATCTCAAAACTTTTGTCCCAAAAAATGAGAGAAGATAAGAAAGGCCAACTAGCTCAGACAAACTCCTCACTCAGATATCCTTATAGGCAGTGCAAATGGCTATGTGTAGGATCATCATGGAAAAACTAGGCCCTTAAGTGGCAAAAAATTCAAAAAAATCAGAGTTAGGAAACTTGACATAAAAATTTGAATAAGTTATCTATATTATTTCAAAAATATGTAAGAATAGAATCTATAGAAAATTGAATGTAGTTTCTAAACAACTAGGTTTATTTTAAGAAAAACAAAATCTATTTGGTGAAATTTTGAAATTTCAATGCAATATTACTTAAATTTCAGAGAAAAAATAAGAAGTAGGTGCCTCTCTAACCACCCTAACCACAATAAAATGCTAATATTTTTTATAATATTTTAGACATAAGTAGAGGAATCATGTCCGAATGTGATGCATATTTTTTTATAATTTTTTTCCAAGTAAATAATTAATTATGATTTTTTTATTACAACTTTTAAAATATATAAAAACTTGTATGTTTGACCACCTTAACTTGGTCAAAAATTCATGAAATTCAATTGTTCTTTTTTTAATCCTATAGTATGTGAAGCATAGTATGTGATGCATGTTTTGGATTCAAAAAATGTGATACCGTTTGAAATCTATAGATGTTTTTCAATCATCCTATCAATCAACACTTTAGTCATAATTCAAATAGAAAATGAATAATAATTATTTATTAAATTCAAAGTAAAGAATAATGTTTATTGGTGGAAAGCTGAGAATCTCCTTTAAAAACCCTTTTCATTTCATAAATTTTGTGTAAAAAGAAAGTCATCAGCCACATACCCTAAAAATTCCCATCATATTGTCACGTTTTGGCCCATCAGGATCCTTCACATACCCAGATAGCCCATGACAAGGAGATGACATGTCAACAGGGTGGAAACTCTCGAGCTCACAAATATAGCTCCCAAGGAAATGTTTGAAAAGAAAAAACATGTCCCAAACCTCCTCCCTAAGGAATATTCAAAAGCTAAAAGTTGTGTAGCCACCATGTGGCACATTGCCCATCTTTTCTCTAATTTTATTTGAGCCCTGGTGTACCCAACACCGGAAACATCTATGCAAAACAAAAATAAAATTACTAGGGAAAAAAAACTTTATAGTAACTACACCAAAGTTATATGTTGTGATAACTTTGATAAGGTGCCACACAATAATGAACCTCTATCTCCATAAGGCAATAAAAGCTTCGTATGCATGACACCCATGAACAAACAAGATGGCACCATAGGCAAGCAAAGTGTGTTATGCAAGGTAGCCATATAACAGATATTGTAAATGTAAAATAGTGTAAGGTACATTCAAATTATTTTTTATTAGTTCATATTAGGTCTTAACTTAGGGAATATTGTTCCTAATGTCTCCAAGAGAGGACCAATCGAAGAATATAAGATTCACAAATTAGGGGATGCAGTGTGTCACATCAAGCCACTAGAGGAATATAATATGCTAAGAGAGATATCATGCTCTTGAGGGACATCACACCCAATGTCACCACAGAGCAAAAATATGCATCACATAAAGTAAGAATACTACACAATGAATCATGAGTTGTAAAATAATAATTCCAATAAAAAAAGGGAGTTACCCAAAAAATCACATAAGGGATCCATGGATTTGGGGTCAGTATGTCTTTGCTAAAATGTCATTAGAGAGCTTGGAACTATCATCATTCCCCAAATACTCATGGAACAGGAAGAATGACACATAGAGTGAAAGCAAATAATAATCCTTTCAGGTCAACATGGAAGAGACCTAAATATCTTGATGCCTTGTATCATCCCCAAAAGGAAAACACAAGACAAATGAAAGAGATAAAGGTTTATGACATAGAGAAAAATGTAGGTACATATAGAGGAATATCACAAAGAGAAAGATACATCAAACAAAAGAGTACAAGGGATCACATTACACACATGCAATCAAACACAAGAACATGCAAAATAAAATAAAATAAAGGCACATGCAAGTCAACCTATTAGCAGGTTGTTTGCATCCCAATCATGTTCATCGTATACTGAAGGTGGAAAACTAGCCAAAGGGACAATAACAAGTGTCAAACTAGGGTTATCACCAATTTCAAAACTATCATTTAAGCTCATAGAAGAGGACAATGTATTCAATTCATTATTCACTTCTTCATCAATTTTAGCAACCTCATCATCATCATCCAAGTTAATCACAATGGGAGGTCGAATGATAATTCCCAAAGAAGGGTTTAGCTCCTATTACGATTGTGGTATAGGATCTTTTTATTACGGTGAGGGAGACATATCATGTATTGCTTCATTCAATTTTGGATTTTGATTTTCTTTGTTGTTTTCTTTATTTAACCTTCGAGTAATGGAATGAAGTCTACTCCTACACTCTAGCATTTCAGTTTCTTTTAGTTCGGTTTTCAAGTTGCATTTGTGTAGGAGCAGATCTATCACCCATAGGTTTATTTTCTTCCCTAAGGGGAGGAACAAACAGAACCACAAGAGGTTTTTCAACCACTTTCTCTTTAGCTTTGTAAAGTTGCTTTATCTTAGGAGGTGTGAAAGGATTGTTTTCATTATCTCTTGGTCATTTGTAAGAAGTCATAGGAAGAGTTGTTATAGGTTTTTTTTGGATATGTGATGTGTCTTTAGGTTCAATCATTATCTCTTCAAGGATATGAGGCTTAGTCATGGGTTGAGGCATGTTTCTTAGGGATCATTTTTCTACACATTTCACCTTAAATTTTTTGTAGGATTTGAAAAGATTTCCTCACGAGATTTAATAGGCTCCATAGGATTAGGTTGAAAGAAATCTAAGGTATAGTTCTCATGGGAAGATATAGGATTAAAGACAATATGATGTACAATAAATATTTCATTGTCAAAGGGAAAATTTAAGCATTTATGCACAATCGACAGGATGACTTCCATGGATCGTACCCATGGATAATCAAGCTTCACATGAAATTGGTCTAACATTGAGATGATGTAGAATCAGACATCTAATTGTTTCGATCCTATATAGGAGTGAATTTTCACCCCAAATTCCCCTTTCACACACCCTCACCTTAGAAAATAAAATTCAAAGGAAAAATTCCACATCAGCCAACTACCTTTCATCCACTTGGAATTTGTCCTTTATGTTGGTGAGAGAATATTTTTTGGGGGATGAATGCATGTCACATAGATGTTTGTGCAGTGCCCTGTTTTCCCTGATAGATTCCTACATATGGAGTTGATAGAGGCATTACACACCTGATTGGGGTTGAATTGTAATGTCCCTCTTCGACCAACTGACCTGGAAATGGAAAGATCTTCCTAATTCTTTCTTAAAATTCATTCATTCTCACTTCATTTCATCCTATTGCATCTTCTAGAAACACTCTAGCAATTTTCTAGAATTCACTTCACTCTCAAGCAACATTTCCAACAGTCCATTGCAACAACAACACTTCATCAACTCCACATTATAGGTGTGAAGTAAGCCATAGAATTATGGGCTTGGAGTCTTGTGAGACCTCCCTTCATCATAGTTGCAGCTATGGTGACTTTTCCAAGTCCATATCTCCTCCATTGGCTAGTGAGCTTTTGGATGGAGATGGTAATGTTTCACTCCTATCCTTTATGATTTGATTGAAGTAGCATAATATTGTTTTTAGTTCTCTTTTCTATTTCTTCTTTCCTTTATCACATATTCTAATTCATTGCTTTTTGGTTGTCCATGGAGGTGGAAACACCAAAACAAGGGTCTGACTAAGGTAGGACCCTATGCAATGTCAAAAAATTTCCCATTCTTGTGTGTGTGTAGGTGAACGTATGTGTGGAGCTAGCTAGTAAAATGGTGCTTATGTGAGATCATCTTCATCACCCTAGTTCTTATTTAATTGCTTTATCATTTTAATATCTATTTCATGTACTTTCTCATTCTTTTTTTACCATCTAGATTAGCCAGCTAGGCTGTTAGTAGATTTTTTGATAGCTATTGTGTTTACTATTTTTTGTCCATAAAGATGCCAGAGCGCTAGAGAGATGCCAAAATATTGTACTATCATCCTAGAACTACACTGCCATCCTTGGACAAAGAGTTGTATGAGGTGCAACACCGACTCAAAAAACCAGCTGGCCTAGCCTAAACCTATGTTTTGGGTCTATAGAGTGATGAAAGTAAATTATAATGCTCATCATTCTCGATCCTTAATCCAACACATCTTTTAGAGTGAGGTAAGTTAGGGCATCCCTTCACTCTCAAATCTCCATGAACTAGAGCCTTGACATGGTTGGTCCCTCTCTCTTACATTTTTGGTGAATTTTACATGAACAAAATTTTCCCATTCATCGGTGTTAAGAATTTTCCTTTGTACCTTGTGATCATTGTAACCCTAAGTGTTGTGAAGGTTTATGAGCATCACAACCCAGTCCATGACTTTCAGGTACTTTGTTAGGTGAAGTGTTTACACCTTCCAATGGAGAAGATGAAGGTCACTATTGGTCTTTCTATAGGACTTTTTGTTGGATCTACCAGTGGTCTGTCTTCCTAGGAGCAGTTGCTGGGTGGTGAGGTAGGATTCTTTGATGAGATCAACTACATCCCAACTCCTCATGCATCTCCTACACCATCATTAGTAGATGAGCATGAAGTTGTTCACATTCCTTTAGAATACATATTTTCCCTTAGCAAAGGGTTGGGTGACTTAGAGAATCACTTGGAGAGGGACCCAAAGTTGGCTAGAGCTGCTCGAGTTATTAGCGAGATAAAGTATATGGTGGGAAAATATGGAACATGAATATAATTCTTGGCTAGTCTCTCTAGTCTGACTGAAGTGTGTTCCCTTCCAAATAATGCTAATGTTATATAGGGGTCCACCCTTGAACAGTATGAGAGACAAATAGGAATTTCAATTCCTACCATGTCTGTGTATATGACCAAAATAGTCTCATCGATCAACCTCTCCTCTACCTTCAGGAGATCCAAAAATATCAAAGTGAATAGAAGACCCTTAGATTTCAGTTTCACCCCTCCTGTCACCTCTAGTGGTGGAGGTTTTGGAGGCTGGAGGCCATGGTGATGGATTTGGAAGCAGAGGTGGCTCCGTTGGAGGCCCTGTTGGTGGTGGTGGCTCTAGCAATGGCCACATTGGTGGTTCCAGAGGTGGCTCTGGTGGTGGTTTTGGAGGAGGTCCCACTATACCTTTGTCATCCCAAGACCCTATTTTGAACACTCTTCTTTAGAATATGCGTAAGATGCAAAGCCAGCTAGTGAGTCTCTCCTAGGCCTCTGCCCAACCTATCTTTTAGCTCTTCTTCCAACATAGCCCATTGTCAGTAGCAATCTTAAGCACTCCCTTCCAACAAGGAATGGAGATTCCCAAATTCAAGAATTATGGTGGAAAAGGGGACCTACAAACACATGTGTCCACCTTTAATTCCCTATGCACAAAATTATTCCCTCGATCTCTTAAGGATACAACACTCAAATGGAGTTCCATGCCAACATTAGACAAAAGATGACCTTTTCAGATCTCTTCCAATACAAATAAGGGGATAATGAGAAGATTACTGATTTCATAGTGCAGTATCAAGTACTCTTCTCATAGATCTTGGTCCCACTACCCAATTCTAACATGCAAAAGGTGTTCATAGAGAACTTGTAGAGAGCTTGGAAGGAGAAGTTTTCCCTTAAAGAGTATCCTTCTTTTGTTCATCTGTGTGCAACATTACAAAAATATCAACAATGGTAGTTCATTTCAGTGGATCTTCCTCGCATTTCCATTCAAAAGGAAAATCCATTGTATTGATCTTGGGAAAAGTTAAAGCTACCAAAAATGTAGTAGCAGCAACAAATGATAACGGCCTCAGACACAACAAAAAAATCACAAAATTAGCAGAATCTTATTCTTCCATCTTATAGAATGTTTTGA
Organism: Sequoia sempervirens; assembly: GCA_007258455.2. NCBI lineage: Eukaryota > Viridiplantae > Streptophyta > Pinopsida > Cupressales > Cupressaceae > Sequoia > Sequoia sempervirens. The sequence continues at coordinate 163,746,625 of VDFB02000363.1, read as the reverse complement.
AGGATAAGATCATAACCTTGGAGAACCCTAAACCTCTTAAGGAACCTTACCCTAGTTGGTATGATGCAAATTCCTTTTGTTATTACCATCAAGTTAACGAATATGATACTAAACACTATATGCACCTATGTCACGAAATATAGAACCACATCGAGGATGGTACTATTTGTCTTGATGGGAGTAAACAAAATACAAAAAAATTGGTGGTGAAAGAGAATAGTGAGTTGTAGATATACCTGGACCCATTTCTGTTGCATTCTACCAATTTAATTATCGATCCCTTCAATTCTACCACTCGGCCTGAGGTGTACATTAACATGGTCATGGTTACTCCTACCAAGTAGCCTATGACCAGCTTGTGGGATGTGACATTCACATCACAAGATTTTCCCTTGAACAATAAGCCCTCTTCCCTCTACATTCCTACTCACCTCAATGGAAATATTCTAATGGGGGTCTTAGTTAACCCTATGAGCTATGTGAATGTCATTATAGAAGATATGTTGTGGCTTAATTTATTGCATAGGGAGGAGTACAAAGAAATGAAATCTACCATCTATATGCATGATGGCCTTTGTCTAAAGTAGTATGGCTCAATAACTCTATCCATCCAAGTTGGACCTAGGGCTATAGACACAGTCTTCGATTTTATTCTAGAGTCATATTTGTTCAAGCTAAAGCTAGGAATACCTTGGCTAGCTTCCATGAATTGAATCAACTCCATCATTCATAAATGCTTAAAATTATCCCATGAAGGTGTTATACATGTGGTGAATGACACTAGATACTAGCCATTGGTGTCCCATGGGAGCTACTCATTGGATCATTTTTGGCCCACCTCGATTGGTCTGCTCCCCCTAATAATGGACCTACTTTATAAGAACTATGTAAAGTATAAGACCAGGGGCGAGGGATAGCCAAAACTGAACCTTCTAGTAGTGTAGCAGAAAGTTTCCCCCTCTTCTTGAAAAGGAAAAGAGAAGCTAGCCCATTCTCGGGTTTTCTCTCACTCCTATTTTTGAGGAAGAGTTTGGATTAATACTCCAGGCTTTTACCTAAGAAGTCTAATAGTGCCTGCTTGGCACTGACTTAAGATTAGGATTTCAGACCTCCCTACCAAACCTCCTAGATCTTGGCCCTACTTGTATAGTAGGAGAAAGGGTCCCCATAGGGAATCCTCTATGTCTCATCCCTCACAACCTCCCATTGATTCTTCTCCAAAAGTAGTAAATGAGAAGAGGTCGACTAGCGAGGCATTAGATCCGACTGCCCCTGTTGTTCCTCAATCTCTTCCTCTTTCTCTCATTTAGGAGTCTATCCCTCCACTATATATGACTATGATGGAAACCCCCATGGCTGAGTAGGAGCCTTCCATCCCTTTGTAGCTCTTGGCCTCTAGCTCAAAGAGTCATAGAAAATGCCTTACATGAGAATGCAAGCATTGGTGAAAGAATCTGGCAACTGAGCAAACCACTTTGCAAAAGAAGGAAGCGATGACTTCCCCTATATCAGTTTTTCCCATTGTGTCCTCTCTCCTCTCCTCTACTTCCATTCAATCAAGTTCGATCTCGCCTTTGACTCCCACGGTAAGTGTGAATACACCTAACCCCAAAAAGGTGTAGGTATTTATTGCTCCTTTGGTTGAACCACCCTTGTTCCTACCATTCCCTAAACCCATGGATATGTTGAATACCTCAGTGGTTTCCATCACAATTTTCTCCTCCTCCACCTTTGTGCCTCTTGCCTCATTTGTGGGGAGTTTACATCACCCAACAAAGTAGAAGGTGGAGGATGGCCCTTCCAACAATGGAGGGCATAAGAGGATCCCACCTTCTCTAAAGGGTGGTCCTATGCTAGCTTGTTCTATCTTAGTGAGGGAACAAGTCCTAGTTTCCCTTGAGTTTGTCACTAGTCTAGAGTCACAAGGTGAGCCAAGTGGTGAATCTCAGGCACACCCCTCTCTATCCATTGAGGTACAAAATGGAACTCCTATAAAGTGCATGTTTAACTCTTTGGATGAAGTTATGGCCTTGTCAACAATCTTTGAAAAGTCACTGACCATAGCTACACAAGAGCCTAGTGGATCAAACCTTGTGGTGCTTTCTTCCTTAGCCCTTGTTGTGGGATGATTGGAAGCTCATCCCCTTAATATTCCACCATTTTAGGTTTTTCCTCCTTCCCCTTATAGTGATATAGATTGGGAAGTGGACGACCTCTTGGTAGATGAGTGTTAGGGGGATGCCTCTTCTTTATCTTTAGATTAGATGTGTGTGTTGTGATGTGTTCCCCCATGCTTTTGTTATGTATTCTCAGATGACCCTCGTCACCCTTGTTGGTGCTTAGATATAGGAGTGATTTTGTGTCATAAACCTTCTTCTATTTGTATCATGATTCTTCCTCTATTTGTGTTTGATTTTAAGAAATTTGGGGATGATGCAAAGTGTTGGGGGAATTTAGGCTTCCCTTCCATGTTGACCCAATTTTTTATTATTTACTTTTTTTTTTATTCTATGCATTCTTTATGATCTAGTGGGGATTGATGATCTTTCACCTTGCATTTCAGCTACCTATTATTTATATAAGCATGAGAAAATATGACGCTACGAAACAAAATCCCTCTATGTCCCATGTTTGTGCTATTTCTCTTTCACTCTTTTATCTTTCTCTCTTCTTTGATTGAGTTGTCCCTTATATATGTGACAATGTCTCTTTCGTCATGCCTTGATCCTTAGAAAATGTATTCATTTCAAGTTTATCTTTTCTTGAGAATCTTTGCAAAGTTTTTTGAAAATCATATTCCTGACTTGGACCCCTAATAGAAAGTGTTTCCTTCATCATGGGTTTGCAAAGAAATAACTTGAGGACTTTCCTTTGAGGTGGGAGAAACTTTGAACTTCCCCTCATGAGGGGACATTTTCTTCCTTTCAAATTCCTTGATGAAGTGAACAACTTTCAGAAAGATTCCTTGATGATGAATCAATTTAAGAAAAAAATTCTCTTTTACACTTCCAAATAGCACATCCCTTGAGTTGACCCCTCTTCATGTTAGGTTCCTGAAGGAATCCTTTGAAAGCTTTCCAACTTGTCAATTTTTTGCATGACTATCCAATTATTTTACTGTGTGGATGCTTTGTTTTTTGACAATTTTTTATCTACAGGTTAACATGTCACTTTGCAAGTGCTCCTATGAAGTCACTTTTCAACTTTGAAAATTCCTCTTACATCTGGGTTTCCTCCATGTGATAGATCTTGGGGGATGCCTCCTTGCAGGTCTATGGGCCTATGAGGTGCTTATGTCTCTTGGTTTCCTCCATGTGAGAGATCTTGGGGGATTCCTCCTTGTAGGTCTATGGGCCTGTGAGACACTTTCATATTTGGGTTTTCTCCATGTGAGATATCTTGGGGTATGCCTCCTTTGAGGTCTATGGGCCTATAAGGTGCTTACTTCTTAGGGATTCCTTCACGTGAGAGATCTTAGGGTTTACCTCCTTCTAGGTTTGTGGGAATGTGATAAGCTTTCATCCTGTGAGATTTTTCCATCATTGGTCTAAGGGCCTTTGGTGTGTTTTGTGTAACTTCATAGTTCTATGAGGCTATGGAGTCTTTTTTCTGAAACTCCTCAAGGAGAGTACTTGTGGAGTCCTTTTCCTTTCCTACACTTTTGATTTTTCTAAATTGTGGTATGCTTCCTTGAAAATTCAGATGTAACTCTCTAGCCCTACTAACTCTTTGATCTACTTTACCGAAGCACTCATTAGTACTCATGCTCACTAAAGTGGGGGAAATATTTATAGGAGTGAATTTGGACCCCTTATGCAAATTCCCCTTTCACACACCCTCACCCTAGAAAATAAAATCCAAAGGAGGAATTCCACATCACCCAATTTCCTTCTATCCACTTGGCATATGTCCTTGGCGTAGGCATAGATGTCGATGAAAATGAGTGAAAGAACCTTGTATTTATACTTAATTATGCACGAATTCTTGAAATTACAATACTACAAGCTAACATCAGGTCTGGGAGGATAAAAGCCCACATAGAATTTGAAATAATTTTAATTTTGAGCCACATGAGACTCATATACCCAAGGTGGCGTATTAGTCCCATTAGGCATAATTTATAGGACCAAATTTAAAAATTCTTAGAAGGTGTAAAATTAGGTTCGGGACCCAAAAACCTAGGTGGAACTCATACACCCAAGGTGGCGTATGGGTCCTAGATCATTAAATCTAGGCCACATAATCTAAAAAAAATTGAACTATGATTGGATGTTGATTTGTGTCTAGATTGTCCTTGAAAAGATGCATTAAATGACGCTAGTGGATGAAAAATAAGGCTAATTAAAGCATAAAGAAGCCCAATGATTAATGGTAACCCTAGAAAAGTGTGAAAGTGTGTTACAATACTTTACAACACTCTAAATAAGGCATGATTAAGTTTATTTAATTCACAAGGGCCCAAGACCTAATGTGAGTGTGTTAAACACATTGCGACACTAAGTCAAGGCATCATTAAGCTCAATTTTACAAGGGGAGACCAAACAAGTTTGAAAATGTCACTGACAACATTTTTTGACACTACATTTGGCCCCCACTTTAGTGAGAGGATTAACTTGCTTCAAACTCACACTAAAGTAGAAAAACTCACTTTAGGAGGTGTCCAAGGGTACCAATACCAATAAGATAGGACAAAAATGATCAAGAGGGGTGAACAAGCCCCTAGGATCAAGATCCCATGGAAAACCAACATAGGCACAAAAGAACACATATAAAGAGCATCATAAAGGCACAAGCATACACTACGATAGATGAAAATAAAAGTAAAATAAAAGAGGTGGATCAAGATTTGACCATTTTTCCATCGTGATGTGCATCATATCTTAGTTGTTTGTCCAAAAAATGCAGACTCACTCTGAGGCAACAAAACTTCAGGTTGTCAGCTAGGTGGGGATTTGAAAGAGGTTAGACACATACGCACATGGCCGGTATGCACTCACACTCACACATGAGTGGCTATGGGAAAGTCATGCCTCAGTTAGGATTCACATCAAAAACCATACCAAAGCTATACCTCCTAATAAATTTAATAAGACACCATGCGAAAGTGATCTTCGAGCTTCATAAGGCGAGCAAAATTTTTTATTCTTGGATCTTATGAACAATGAATTTCAAGCTTCATGAGGCAAGAAAAAATTTGTATGCTTGGAACTCATGAATAAACAAGATGGCTCTATAGGCATGCATGATGTATTATGCAAGATGGCCATATAATTGAAAATGCAAATGAAAAAAATAAGGAATGTTCAAAGGAGTCTTTCTTAGTTCATATAAGGTCTTAACTTAGGGGACATTATGCCTAATGTCTCTAAGAGAGGACCAATCAAAGAATAAATAATTCACAACTTAGGGGATGCACTCTATCACATCAAGCCACTAAGAGGAATATAATATGCTAAGAGAGATCACACTCTTGAAGGAAATCACACCCAATGTCACCATAAAGTGAAAAATGCATCACATGAAGCAAGAAGAATGCACCATGAAACATGAAAAAGAGAACTGCAAAAGAATAATTCCAATGTATGCCCCCACTTTAAAGGAATTGCTAAACACCATAACATGATTAATTACTTTAAAGTAACAAATTATAAATGGTACCAATAAAGAATACATGATAGCCAACTTGGAAAGCCCTATGCCAAGTCATATGTTCCAAGTAAAGCTACATCATGCAAAAGAAAGGGGAGGGGTTGCCCCAAACATGAAAATCAAAACACATAAGGTATCTATGGATTTGGGGTTAGTATGTTCTTGCTATAATTTTTTTAGAGAGCTCAAAAATGTCATCATTCCTCAAATACTCATAGAACTAGAGGAATGGTACAAAGAGAGCAAAAAAAAAGAAAAATATTTTCAAGTCAACATGGAAGAGACATGAATGCCTCAATGTCTTGCATCATACCCAAAAGGAAAACACAAGAAGAATGAAAAGGAGAAGATAAAAGAAAAATATTTTGGAAAGATTTATGACAGAGAAAAATGAAGGTAAAAATAGAGGAATGTCACAAAGAGAGAGAAAGATAAAACATAATAGTATAGGGGGATCACATTATGCATGAGCAATCACACAAAATAAAATGGAAAATAAATAATGCAAAATATTGGTAAGGCACATGTGAGTCAACCTAGTTAAAGGGACAATGAAAAATGAACCACTAGAACAAGGCTATATAATTCTTTCCCCCACTATGTGTAAGATGAGAATGAGCCAAGGTAGGTGGTGGGAAAGATTATGTAATGGTGAGAATACAAGATTCTACAACTATTACATGACAAGGAGTAGAAGGGTATGTTATACAATATTTTCTTGTAACAATCATTGTCAGCAAAGTGGAATTTGTTCAACATTATTTTGAATGCTCGACACTCATCCATACTATGTCCAAGAGTTCTATGGTATTGAAATGTTGAAAATATGCACCTTTAGGATATAGTCTTATCTTTTCTTTCATAGGTGCCAATAGTATAACTCCTTGGTTTAGAATTATTTGTAATTTTCTTTTAGTTTCATGTGGTGGACAAAGAAATTTTATTTTCTTTAGTTTTTAAGGCCTTTTATACTTGCTAGATTTTCAAATTTCTCTAGTTGAATGCTGAGGAGGAGGGCCTAAGATGATCCTTTCATCCTTGTCATCATTATGAATCATAGGTTCTTTAGGAAGGAGAACATTCATATTAGGAGGAGGATCTTGATATCCTATCCCTTTTTTATTTTTAATTGGTATTTTCTTTAAGAGTTGATGGATTTCATGTTAATTTGTTGTGTCACATCCTTGTTTTCTCAAGATCATGAATCCTTTTCCATATTTCTCTTCTATATTTATGGGAGTATTTGTCACTTTCTTAACATAGAATGATTGATTGTTTGTTTTCTTAGAGGAGCTAGGTTCACCTATTGTAGGGGACATGTTCAACTTTTGTCTTAGTTCAGGATGTAAGTAACCAAACATCTCAAGAGGTGGTATTATAGAGCATGATGGTTGTTTCATGGATGGATAAAAGGATGCATTAGCTTCAAGGTTATTAAGACAATCATTTAGGAACTTGTTCATGTTGTCAACATCTTCTCCAATGATGTCAAAATTGTGAGGAGGACATGCACTAGGAGTTGAGTGAGCATAAGTAAGTTCAATTTCATTAGGGTCATTTCAAAAAGCACAACTTGAAAAATCGACTAATGATTTGAAAGACATCCAAATATTGCCAAAGAATGTATCCATGATGAAAATTTAAAATTCTAAACTATGCAGCAATGTGAAATGGAATGTTGTAGATGCAATTTTGAATTTAAGCAATGCACAAGATGAAATAATTTAAAATAGATGCAATGAAATGAATGAAGCAAAAATTCTATAAATTGAGATTGAAATTTATCAACAAAAAAATATAAGCTCAAAAACAATGTTTTAAATTCTAGAAAATGTAGTGCAAAATCTGCACTAGGACTGATTCACCCAATGGGGTTTTTTTTAAAAAAAACAAAAAAATTTCAAGTGATTTTTTATGATTTTTATGTTGTATTATTTGTAACCTAAATGAAAATACAAATTTTATATGATTTTCTATGATTTGAGATGCTAAAATGCAAGCTATATGCACTTTCACTAATGCAAAATTAGAAACCCTAGAATGTCAATTAAGTAATGTAAACCCTAATGAAATGTTAATGCAAGAAAGATCTAGGATGATGATGCACTCCAAATAAAAATTATGATGTTGTAAATGTAGGTTCACCAAAATGAAGGGAAAAATTTTGTTTGGGTTCAATGGTTTGGGACCTAGAATAACAAAACTCCTACACTCTCAGTCAAGGATAACCCTAGAGATCTCAATGCAAAGAAGAAAGAGATCTTGCAATAGGGTTTTCCTAGGAGCTGATTATAAACCAATGAGGGAAAAACCACCAAGATAGGGCTTGGAAAGAAAAATGCAATGCAAGATGTAATGCTTAAACCTAATATGATGTAATCTTTTACTAAATGACCTATAAAAGTATGTAAAACAAAATAGAAAGCTATAAGATGAAATGTGTGCACCTTGAAATATGAAGATTAGTGGATGGAGCTCTAAAATTCTAAAAACAATGACTTTAATGCTGACCATGACTCATATGCCAGGCTGGGAAAATCAGTCCCAGATCTAGGTTTCTGTATAGGAATAGGAATCTGGAAAACGGGTATCCAAAATTGTAAAAACCTAAAAATTGACCTAAATTGGGACTCATATGCCAGAATTGGCGTATTAGTCTAGTTAGGGTTTTTTGAAGCTTCAAAGTCTAAATCTAGTCTTCAAGGTCTATTCTATACTTCCCAATTGATTTCCATATATGAAACCTTGATTTGTAGTAGGTAGAAGTCTTCCAAGTATCTCCAATGCAAGGTGACAACTTTGACAACTTCCTCCAAACTTTCTCTTCAAAGTGTCCAACCAAAACCTGCAAATGACACACTAAAGAGCAAAAAATGTTGTTTTATTATTGGAAAAGGGTTTTCCTTGGTCAAACCCCATTTTGGTAACCAAACCTTGAAATAATATAAACTAGGAATGGAGAATGATGAATGGACAAAATAAGATGTTGCAACTCACCAAACCCTAGCAATCAAGTGTTATAAACATGTGTGAAATGGATCCAATGGATTTAGATCTTGACTCTTTCTTGAATAGGATGGATCTTGAATGAAATGCTAGCTTGAATCATGAAACCCTACATCACAATTGTTAGCTAAAAAAGAAAAATGATGCATGAAGACTTTGACATGATGCTTGATGCTTGAATAATTCTCTAGAATGCTTGATAATCTACTCTTGAAGACTCTTGAATGCTCTTGTAAACACTTGAATTCTCTTGTGAACTCAAATTTTCTATTATGAATGCTCTCACAAAAGTATTGGATGATCTCTTGAATGCTTAGGTGAAAATGAGTGAAAGAACCTTGCAATTATACTTAATTATGCAAGAATTCTTGAAATTACAACACTACAAGCCGACATTAGATCTAGGAAGATAAAATCCCACCAATAATTTGAGTTAATTTTAATTTTTGGCCACACAAGACTCATAAGCCCAAGGTAGTGTATGAGTCCCATTAGGCATAATTTATGGGACCAAATTTAAAATGCTTAGAAAGGTGTATATTAGGTTCATGACCCAAAAACCTAAGTGGGAATCATATGCCCAAGGCGGTGTATGTGTACCAGATCACTAAATTTGGGCCACACAACCTAAAAAAACCTAAATTATGACTGGATGTTGATTTGTGTTGGGATCATTCTCGAAAAGATGCATTAAATGAGGCTTGTGGATGCAAAATAAAAACAATCAAAGCATAAAGAAGACCAATTATTAATGACAACCCTAGAAAAGTGTGAAAGTGTGTTTCAATACTTTACAACACTCTAAATAAGGCATGATTAAGTTTATTTAATTCAAAAGGGCCCAAGACCTAATGTGAGTGTGTTAAACACATTACAACACTAAGTCAAGGCATGATTAAGCTGAATTTTACAAGGGGAGCCCAAATAAGTGTGAAATTTATATCGACAATATTTTTTGACTCTACAAGCATTTATTAGGATCATGTGCACTGACAAGAGGTAAGGTGATCATTTTCTATTCTAAAAGTTGTGAAATTGTGTTATGAAGGGTATTAGGTAAGGGAGTAAATTTCCTAGTTGGATCCAAAAATGTGAAAGGAGTGTCTTCCATATATTAGCCACTTGGGAATCAACATGCTGAGTTGGTTGAGGAGGGTTTAGTTGGAGGAAACCTTTATTCTATTTTCTAAAGGATTGGTAATTGTTTTGATTTATGGATTTAGAATTTTTTAGGATGATGAGAGGTGGATTCTATTTCACGACTACTAAATGAGTTTTGATAATCATGAAGGGAATTACACAAGTGGAAAAAGGAAGGGAATTTCATCATGCCAAGCTTATCTTGTATCTTAGTTTGCAAGTTCTCAATGAACATTCTTTAAAGGTGAGGATCGGGAATTTGAACATCAATTTGGGAATAAAGTGATTGGTGGCATGAAATGAAGTTAGCAACCTTTTCATCATATTTTTGCTTACATCTCATCAAATCAGTCCAGGTCATCTTAGGGGTCATATGCACTTGGAAATGATTAATAAAGGCCTCAACCAGTTCATTGAATGAATGAATTTAGTTATTCAGTAACCAGGAAAACCATTCTATGGAAGTATCTTTCAAGGATCTAGGGAAGAGTTTAGCTAGAAGTTAGTCCTCAAAGATGAAATCAATACATAGAGTGGTAAAAGTGAAAATATGGTTAACATGATCTCCTTTCTGATGATATTCCTCAAGTCAGGGAACTTCTACACCTTGTGGCATTTGTTCTCTCAATATCTCCAAGGATAGCGGATTGGTTGATGTATTGTGAAGGTTGACCATTATTGTTTTGATTTATGGTTGTGACTTGTTGTTGAAGGGATTCCATGCTTTGTAAAAGTATGTTAATGATAGCATCATTATTTTTGTAAGGTAGAGGGGTATAAGCTGGAGTAGTATATGTATTTGAAGGACAAGTGAATTGTAAACTCAGGATGGAGGAGGTTTGAGGAGATATTGCAGTCAAGGGCACTGAGGTAGAGGAATCTCCTATGGAAATACCTAAGGAAGTGTTCACACTCCTAGTAGGTTGAATTGTTATGGTAGATTGAATACTACTTTATGTAGAGATGGAAATGGATATCATAGAGGTAGGGATGGAAGTTGTACCTTGGCTTTGAGTGCATCCCAAAGCTTGAGTGGACCTAGGGATAGTAGGGATAGTGTTGTTAATAGGAAAACACAATAGTTGAAGGTATGATAGTCATTAGAAGTGAATTATGCATACTAGGATCCATGTAGGGTTGATTATCAACACTATCAAGAAGAGAGCTAGAGAACACAATATCCATGATGAATGATATATCATGGGATGACATGAGTCTCAAACTACATCTCATAATATTATTGCTAATAGGACACCAAGTTGTAAATCTCATACAAGATTTCAAAAACTTAGTGGACAAACTCGAAATGGAAAGAGGGTAAAGGGGAATGCAAGGACCTAAAATGATGCATGAATGTAAGTTTCAAATTCTAAAAAGGTAATTTTATTGGTTGCACTATGTAACAATCTGAAATGAAATGCTCTAAATGAAATTTTGAATTTAAGAAATGCATAAAATGAACTAATTTAAGCTAGATGCAATGAATTGAAGATAAATAAACCTAAAAACTAAAATAGATAACTAACGGGAAACAAAAACACATAAATTGAGTTCTTAATGCTGGAAAATGCAATTTAAAATTTGAAATGGGACTAAATATCCTAGAAGGGTGTATGATTCCCAATCAAATTTTTTTAGGAGTCTAAATGTTGTATAAAAATCAACAAAAAATACCCAGAAATCAAGCAAAACCACCTGCATTGGGACGAAATCGCCCAGAGGGGTGTATGAGTCCTAGATTAGGGTTTTTGCACAAATTTTAGAAAATTCTGAGTGAAAGTTATGATTTCTAGTTTTTATGATGTATAGGCTAAGTGAAATTCAATGATGCAAGATGCAAAAATGCAACCTATATGCACTTTCACTAATGCAAGATCTAGAAACCCTAGATGCAAAGCAGCTTATGCAAAATCCTAATGCAAAGGTAATGTAATCTATATATAGGACTAAGATGCACTACAAATTATATTTGAGGTGTTCACATGAGGTTCATCGAAATGTAATAGACATAGGGTGCCCCAACTTTTAGGAGATGGAGCACATGGATAAGGTCCTATTTCACTCTTGTTTCATTCAAGGAAACCTTAGAGATCTCAATCCAAAGGTAGCAAGGTAGAAAGAGATCTTGTAATAAGGTATCCTAGGGTGTGATTAAGTACTAAAAGGGGGTTCACCACCAAGCTATGGCTTGGAAATACAAGTAACATGCAAAACATAATAATCAAACCTAATGATGTGCAAGACTTGAATGGATGTCCTAGAAATGAATGCAAAATAGAGTGGTAAATTGGAAAAGCACAGGAGGGCACCTAGAAACTTGTAGAAGCTTGAATGAAGAATTGAAATACTAAAAAAATTGAACTAAGTGCACACTAGGACTCATACACTAGGCTAGGCAATTTAGTCCCCGATTAGGGTTTCTGGGAAAGAACATAAATTTAGTAGTGACAAGTCTAGAACTCCTAAAATCTAGAAAAATGACTATACTGGGACTCATATGCCATAAGTGTCATATCATTATTGCTTATATTTTTAGGAGGATCAAAATCAATTTCTCTTCAATCTCTTATCTTTCTTCTCAACCTAATTTCCAGATTTGAAATGTTGAATTTTGCTCTATAGATTCCTTTTAATGATCTTGTAAACAAGGTGACAACTTTAAAAACTTGAAAAAAATTCTCCAACCTTGCTCTTCAATGTGTCTTCAACCTATTTTTGTAAATCATAGATTAAAGATAGGGAAATTTTTTGATTTTCTTAGTAGAAAGGGGTTTGCCTTGGTCAAACCCCATTTAGGTAATCAAACCTTGAAATAAAATGAAATGGAAAGGATGAATGATGAATGAACAAAATGCTATGTTGGAACTCACCAAACTCTAGGAATAAAGTGTTTTTAAACATGCATGAAATGAATCCAAAGGATTTATATCTTTACACTTTCTTGAATGATATGGACCTTCACTTGAATGCTTGCTTGAATCATGAAACCCTACATCAAAATTTTTAGCTCAAAACAAACATGATGCATGATGAATTTGACATGATGATTGATACTTGAATGATGCTATAAAAAACTTGATAATCATCTCTTGAATGCTCTTGTAATCTCCATTTTTCTATAATTTGCATGAATACTCAAGGCTCTAGGTCACTTGTAAACTTGCTAGGTGAAAAATGAGTGAAATAACCTTGTATTTATATATTTTTATGCGAAATTTCTTAAAATTACAACACTACAAGCTGACATTAGATCTAGGAGAATAAAATACCACCAAGAATTTGAATTTAATTCAGGTTTAAGCCTCATGGGACTCATACACTAGAAGTGGTGTATGAGTCCCATTAGGCTGAGCTTTGGGGGAATATTTTTCAAGAAATGCTTAGATTGATGTGAAATCCAAATTGGGGCCTTGAAACATAGGTAGGACCCATACACCCAAGGTGGTTTATAAGTCCCAGATCATTAAATCTAGGCTATACAATCCAAAAACACATGAATTATTATTGGATGTTGGCTTATTTCAGGATTATCCTAAAAAATATGCACTAATTAAGGCTTGTTTATGTAAAATAGGTCTAAATAAGGAAAAAAGAAGCCAAATTTATTAATGAAACTCTAGATTAGTGTGAAAGTTTGAGGGTACACTTTAAAACACCCTAAATAAGCCACAATTAAGTTCATTTAGCTTACAAGGTCCGAGGACCTAATGTGAATGTGTTAAACACATTGCAACACTAAATCAAGGCAACGTTATGCTCAATTTAAAAGGGACGGCCTAAACAAGTGTGAAAATGGAAGGGGATACATTTTCCATCATTATAGTATTTCATCTCTCTTTTAGGGAGGATTTTTTTCCCACTGGGTTTTCTTGTTTTCTCTGTTTGTGAGAGATTTAATTTTATTTGCATTTGTACATGGGTACCTAACATGGCCTAGTAGTCAGGACCCATTCTTGCATCTTTGTGTCATTCAACGATAATAGTCTGCTACTCCCTAAGTTGCACTTAAAGGGGGTGTTTGTGTAAATAAAGACTTGTACCTAGTTAATTCATTACTATGGGACTTATTTACATGTTGAGTTTACTTGGGTCATAGGAAGGAATCTTTCTAGAAGGTGTTAGTTGTCATTATTTGTTATCTTATCTTTTGATTTGTAACACATGTGACCTAGGTAGTTGTGATTTGTTGTCTCATGTCATATGATTAAGAAACTTGTCATAATATTACGACATCTTGTCTCTCGACTGGCTATGTGTCATAGAAAAATGGCCCCTTGTCATTTTCATGGCCTTTTAGTTCTTGTTTCATGGTGTTGGAACTATGTTCCTCTAATTTTATGTTGTAAAATGGCTTGAACATGCTTATTTAGGTACTAAATTTAAATAATGACATCTTGTGCAGGTGTTGTGAAATGTTTTAAGACATTTCTACATTCTTCTAGACTCTATTCATTACAATTTACCTAAAAATCACCTTTTCATCACTAAACAACTCCTATTTTGAAGTGTTGTAAAGTCTTGTAACAAGATTTCATGCTTTTCTAGGCATATTTTCATTATTTATCCCTTTCTCATGCCTTATTTGGCCCCCTTATGCCCTCATATGTCTTAATTAAGTGCATTTTTGAATATTATCTTGACAAACAACATTAAATACAACATATTTCCCAACACATGTTTTTAGGTCCTAGGTGGGACCCATTTTCCATGGGTGGCGAATGTGTCCAACCCCTTGGCTCCAAATTCAAAATTTTTAAATTTTCCTTTTGAGATTTTATTCAAAAACACTTGATGTCGGCCTATGATGAGGTATGAATGGATACTAAGGCACAAGAATTGTATAAATATGTGATTTTCTTCTCATTTTACATCTCCTACAATCTCATCATTCAAGCATTCAATTTCATAACACATTCAAGCAATCTTAAGCATCTTACAACATCTTTTCAAGCACTATTCAAGCACTTTGAAGTAGCCATTAACATTACTTCAAACTTGCATTATCAAGGGTTTGGTAAGTTGATAACATTTTCATGTTATTACTTTATCTTTTTCTTTCATTTTATTATCTTATTAAGGGTTTGACTACCAAAAGTTGGGTTTGACTAAGGCAAACCCCTATTCACTAACCCTCAACCATTTTTCCCTTATTGCATGTTTGTTTGTAGCATTTTGTGTGCATATTTGACAAGATTTTTGGCGTTGAATATTGGTTTACAAGTCAACTAGGTGCTTCAAGTCAACTCAAGTCCATTTCAAGCTTGGAGAAGATTTTATGTCTGTTTCTTGTAAAATTGACTTTAGCAACTTGGCAATCAATAATTTCTAGATCTGGTGTTGCAGAGTTGTATCCTAATTTTTCAAAAATTTGGTAGAGGAATGATTCACCACCGGTGGTGAATGAGTCCCAACTTAGGACTGAAAATCTAAACTTTGTCAGATTCTGGATCCCGATAGTTAGAAACTAGCTTCTGATACTTTTTCGCTAGGATGAGGACTGATTTTCCACCCTGGGCGAATGAGTCCCACTGTGAAAAATTAGTGATTTTAGCTAGCATCCAAAACATTCTAGATTCATCATATTTCACCTAAGTGCAGTCTGATTTAACTCATTTCTTTCTATTCTGCACATTTACTTCATTTTTTGCATATCACAATGTATTTTCAAACATAGCTTTAATTTCACTTTTTCATTCATTTTCTTCCATTTAGATCAGTCAATTACATTTATTTAACTTCACTTAGCTTAGACAACATTGCATACAACATAATTTTAGCGAATCATTAGAATTTTTGGCCCTATCTCTCCCCTTTTAGGTGAAAAACCCTAGAAGTGAAAGAGAAGCATTAGGGTCCCAAAAATGTATGTTTCATTTTGGTGAACTCGACTCTTGAACACTTTGAATTTCTAATTTTATTAACATATTGCATCTTAGTTTACATTTTCGTTAAAATTAAATTAGGACATTGTTTTGCTATTTCATTTTAGGACTTTTCATCTTGCATTAGTCAAAACTTCATTTAGATTTCCTTCTTGCATTGCATCTCATTGAAGAAAATAAAAAACTGCATTCTACATCTTTGATTGCATACTGTAGAGCATTCAAATCATCTTTAAATTTCTGAAAAACATAATAAAAAACATCATACTAGGACTCATTCACCACCTAGGGTGAATAAGTCCCCCTGCACTTTTTCAACAACATTTTTGAATCCTGTTGGCATTTTTCTACATTACTATTTCCTATTCTTGCATTCTATTTTCATTTCCAACATCTCTATTTTTAATCATTTCTTGCATCTTAGTTTATTTTCATCATGGAACTTTCTTTCAATAAGTTTTGGAATTAATTAAAATTATTGGTAGATATGTCCAATTGTGCCTTTGGTTATGACCCTAATGACCTTCAACTCACACATGTTCCTTCAACTCCTCATGACTATCCTCCTTGTGAAGTAGACATCATTGGAGAAGATGATGATAGCATGAACAAGTTCTACAATGATTTCCTTGATAACCTAGAAGCTAATGCAGTCTTTTATCCATCTATGAAGTCACAAGATCTTCCTACTGTTGCACCTCCTGATCACTTTGCACATTTACATCTTGAAATCAATCAAGGACCTAAGGTTCCTTCCTCAAGTTGACCTAGTTCCTCTAAACCACCACAATCTCAACCCTTTATGATCATAAAGTCACAAACAATTCTATCAATCTTGAAGAAACATATGGTAAAGGATTCACTATCTTAAGCAAACAAGGTTGTGACACAAAACATGAACATGACATTCATCAACTTCTTGAACAAAAACCAAGTGAAGAAAACACAATGGATCTAGGATATCATGATCCTCCTCATCCTGATGGGCAATAATTTAAATATTGGAAGCTTTGGGGTGATGGCACAATGATCTTTGATGCTCCTCCTACCTTAAACATTCTTCTTCCACATGAACGACCTCTATCTCATAATGATAAGGATGTTAGGATCCCCATGGGTCCTTCAAACAAAAACAACCTTACAAATTGAAGAAGCTCAAGTTTCATACACATCCTCCACCTAAATGTGAAATAATACTTCAACTGCTTTTAAACAAAGGTCTTATACTTTTACCACCTATGAATAGGTTGGTTATTCATCCTAAAGACTCAAACATACCATTTTTCAAATATCACCATATTCTTGGACATTGAATAGAAGAATGATAGACTATTAGAATTGGCTATGGATGCAGAGATCTTGAGACCAAATGGAAAGAACAAGAGAGAGAGAGATGAATATGGAAAGAATAAAATATATTCTCATCAATATGATTCAATGATATGAGATTATTTTACGAGAGACCCCTTGGTTATATAGCCAAGGTGATATGCAAGATGCCATAGGATTATGACAAGTTTATTAATCATATGACATGAGACAACTAATTACACTTTTTCACATGTAGTAGTTGTCAAAAGATAAGATAACAACCAATGCCAACTAACACCTTCTAGAAAGATTCCTTCCTATGACCTAAGTAAACTTAACATGTGTAAATAAGTCCCCTAGTAATGAATGAACTAGGTACAAGACTTTATTTACACCAACAACCCTCCTCAAGTGCAAATTAGGGAGTAGCAAATTATTATGCAAATGACACAAAGAAGGGTCACGACTACTAGGCTATGTTAGGTACCCATGTACATATGCAATGCAATCTCTCACAAATGGAGAAAAGGAGAAAACCTAGTGGGACAAAAATCCTCCCCAAAAGAGAGAAAAATACAAAATAGAAATAATCTCAATGATGCATTAGAAGGTAAAAACCACATGTGAGGAAAAAGACCCCCCCATAAGAGAGAAGTAGAAGAGAGACAATGCAGCCCCCCTCAATGTCGAGTCTCTTGCAATGATGGTAGAATCTTGACATTGAATGTCGAAGATGATCCAATTTCTCCAAAAAATGTTCCTCCCCTTATGAAGAAACAAAACCATGGATGTATGCAAGAAGTTAAGATGTATGATGTATGATGTCTTTGAAGCATGCTCAAGTGTCTCCATGTCGATGCCAAAATCTGACATACTCCAAATAGGCATTCTAGGCCACACTGTTGAAAAGGACAATCCAATATCTAGTAGAGATAAATGTAGAACATGATCCAAAGACAAAGATATCCCCTCTGAAGACAAATAAACCTCCTCCAAATGCTAACCAAAATCATCCACACTCACACCAAACTGTGAAGAATGATCATGTAAATAATGAACAAGAGGTTCAGAGTGTTCCCTCACAACAATTGAAGAAGGAGAATCTTCATCAAAGAGAAGATGAATGCTATCAATGATGTCTCCCAAATTTGTAGTATGGGACTCCACAAAAAAGTATGAAATACTTGTCAAGAATCCATCCAAAGTAGCCATATCTAAAAGACTACGCATGTTCTACTGCATTGAATCACAAGGAACCCAAATTGTGGAATCACAAGCATCATCAACTGCAATAGTAGATGGAGGAGATAGAATGCATGGCTCAAGAACTGGATCTGATGTGAGAACTCCCAAGTTTAAGAAGCCAAATGTCTCCTTTGAATCATGGTGTATATGATCAACAATTGAAGGAACAATGTCACCATCTGAAGAAAAAATTGCAAAGGTATACAACTGAGATGAATGATCAACCACCCTAGTAGCAATGATCTCTCGACTCTCCAAGTCATGAATGATGATTAAATCAGGTTTGAACTCCACAGTTCTCCCATCTCCACCATGTGTAATCTGATATATGGAAATAATATTGTTTGTACAATGAGGAACACACAAAACATCCTAAAAAGTATTTTCCCCAAAACTAATAGATCCCTTCCCTGTTACACTCATGTATGTATTGTTTCCCATAAAAATAGGAGACATAGTACATTGCTAAAATGAAGAGAAGATAGTCTATGAAGATTCCATATGATGAGATGCTCTTGAATCTAGAAGCCATCTCCCTAATCCTAGACCTAAAAGAGAACAAAGAACTTGTCCTTTATATCTTGATGTAGATGCTTGAGATTTTTCCTTTTTAGATTGTTTTGAAGAAGGAAGTGATTCAGACATTCTAGAAGGAAAACCAATGTGATTATTTTTGAGAATATTTTTTAACTCATCAATATCCTTCTTATAACAATAGTGTTGTTCATGTCCATCCTTCTTGCAATAGGGTATGTGCAGGATCATGATGGGCCAAAAAGTGGCAATATGATGGGTATTTGTAGGGTATGTGGTTGACGAATTTTCTTTTACCCAAAATTGATGAAATGAAAAGGGTTTTTAAAGGATATTCTTAGCTTTCCACCAATATAAATTATGGTTCACTTTGAATTTAATAAATAAATATTATTCATTTTCTATTTGATTATGACTAAAGTCCTGATTGATAGGCTGATTGAAAAAATCTATAGATTTCAAACAGTATCACATTTTTTGAATCCAAAACATGTGTCACATTCTATGCTTCGCATACTATAGGATTAAGAAAAGAAAAATTGAATTTCATGAAGTTTTGACCAAGTTAAGGTGGTCAGACATACAATTTTTTTATATTTTTAAAAAGTTGTAATAAAAAATTCATAATTAATTATTTACTTGGAAAAAATTATAAAAAAATATGCATCACATTTGGACATGAGTCCTCTACCTATGTATAAAATCTTATAAAAAAATATTATCATTTTATTGTGGTTAGGGTGGTCAGACAGGCACCTACTTCTTATTTTTTCCCTGAAATTTAAGTATTACTCCATTGAAATTTTAAATTTTCACCAAATAATTTTTTTTATTTTCTAAATAAACCTAGTAGTTTAGAAACTACATTCAATTTTCTAGAGATTCTATTCTTAAATATTTTTGAAATAATATAGATAAATTATTCAAATTTTTACGTCAAGTTGCCTAACTCTGATTTTTCTAAATTTCTTGCCACTTAAGGGCCTGTTTTTTCCATGATGATCCCACACATACCCAATATGCACAAAAAGGCTTCTCCTTCTTAGATAATTCTTCTTTTGAGGATGAATATTTTGATTCTTTATGTGGCTTGTTATTTTTCTTCTTTTTCTTTTTATCAAGATTCTCTAATTCTTTCTTTACCTTAGACTCATTAGCCACCAATGCTTGTGACTTGGAAGACTTGATTAGACCCATGTTTATTAACTTAACTTCCTCTTGAATTAGGAGATTTGCAAACTCATCAAACTTAGGATAAACATATGATTCTCCCATAGAAATTTGATGGGTATGAAAGCAAAAAACAAACACTAAATACTCAGGACCAAGCATGGATAACACATTTAGAATCAATTGTAAATCCTCTTTTTCAATGTTGCATTCTTTCAACTGTGTTCTTAGTTGCTTTATTTTGGAGATGTAGTCTTGGATGTGGTCGAAACATTTAGGATCAAGATTCATCAAATCATTATCAATTTGATAACCCCTAATCTTATCTATTTTACCATACAATTTTTCAAAAGTGTCCTATGTTTCTTTAGGTGTATTGCATGATTCAATATGGAATTACAAATCAAAAGAGACTGATGAAGATATGCATCCAAGTGTTTTCTCATGATCAATCTCCCATTTTTCCAATTCTTTAATATCAATATGTTTTCAAATGGTTTCCTTTAGATGACCTATTAGAATTTTCATCATGAGATAGTTCCATAGTGATTTTATCCATGTAGCATAATTATGTGGAGTTAGGAGTTCAATTTGAGATTTCCCCATTTGTAAGAACACAAACTAAGCAAAAGAATGCAAGAAATCATGCAAGATTACCCCCACAAATTACTCAATCATGAAACCCTCCAAGCAATATCTAATTTGACACTTTATGATTAGTGCAATTATAGTTGCCACTTGCCAAAAATAGTGAAGTGGTCTTTGATCTTGGTGCATGCAAATGCCAAATTTGGCCGCAGAATCAAGTGAAATTTTTGGTACAAAATGAGATCAAACTGCTCATACCACTGAGAAGTAAATGAAAAATCATGCACTTTAAAAAAATATTGCACCTAAAATTTTTACCGTAGGAGCAAGATATGAGCTCCCAAAGTTACCAAAATGGGGATGAAACATTAACACCAGTGAGAAACTACAATTTTTGGAAAATCCATGCACCAAAACCAGAAAATAATTGTACCACTATGAAGAGCATGAAAAATTATCCCAAATAAAAAAAAATTGCTCAAAAAAAGGAGTCAAAATGAGCAAGATATGAAGCTTCAAAGTTGGGCTGGAAAATCAAAACTGCCAATGGTGAGGGGGGAATTTTTTTTAAGGGCGTTGATGTCAGAGCTGATGCGGTGCTAATGCCAACACTTAAGGGGATTTAATTTGACATTTTGGTAGCTTTCAAACAAGAATATGCTCCTTGTACAAAGAATATTCTTTAGAATGTGAGCTTCAATTTGGCGTTTGAATAGATGTCTCCAATCGACTAAATTGTTAGAATATACCTGTGGAATATTCTAAGGAATATTTGTGATCGCCACTTGGAATATTTTTTGGTGGGTAAATTTTTTTTGATAATTCCACCATTGGATTTTAGTAGATTGTCAGTATATATTTGGATGCCAGTGATTTTAGAATTACCGCCGATCTTTTTTATTTTACCGGTCGGAGCCTATCATGTGGGGTCTGCGAGGGAGAATATAAGTTTGTCGCTTGGTAGATCTACAAGGTGGGTACCCTATTGTGGGTATGCAGTACGCTCCATAGGCAGGGTACACTTGTAATAATTTATGCAGAAAACAAACTTTTTCCCTATCCTTTTTATTTGAATATTTTCAAATGATTTTTGAATAAAACTTCAAATAAAATATCATCTGATACTAATATAATTTTTTAGAAAATTTTCCAAAATAATAAAATAATTTTACTTGTGAAATTGTACCGATTGGTGTAATTATGATGACCTAGGGGGCCATATGGCTCTCTGGGAATTTTTTTTTGCCTCACCAGACAACTGCTCCAAACAAGACGAATTGGTAGCCGATCTTATGGTTTTTGGCCCTTTTGGACGGGATGGAAGTGTCAGATTTGACCCAAAATGCTCCAAAATTGCAGCTACCTTCTAGATATGGCAACCACTCTTTAGCTTCAAACCCTCATAGATTTGGCCTCAAATGTCTAATTTTGATGAAACAAAAGGAAAAATCGACTATCTCAAACCTTCTAGATGCAATGGTGAGCTTATATTTGCACCAACAAGCTCTAATTTAAACCTACAATAAAATCCCAAAAATGGAACTCCCCCAAATATGGTATCTCTCTCCAGAAAAAGACTCGCCAATGGCACCCAACCTACTCTGATACTATGTTATAATTGGCTATGGATGCCAAGATCTTGAGACAAAATGGAAAGAACAAGAGAGAGAGATGAATATGACAGGAATAAATTGTATTATCATCAATATGATTCAATGATATGAGATGATTTTACAATGAGAGACCCCTTGGTTATATAGCCAAGGTGAGATGCAAGATGTCATAGGATTATGACAAGTGTCTTAATCATATGACATGAGACAACTAATCACACTTACCTAGGTTCACATGTAGTAGTTGTCAAAAGATTTAAGATAATAACTAATGACAACTAACACCTTCTAGAAAGATTCCTTCCTATGACCTAAGTAAACTTAACATGTGCAAATAAGTCCCCTAGTAATGAATGAACTAGGTACAAGACTCTATTTACACCAACACAAACATTGAAGGAAATACTAGATAAGTATCACTTCACTGATACTGACTATTTCCCCATCATACCTTAAAAAAATTTAAGCCCTTTAGCATGCCATAGTTGTAGAATTCCCTATTCTCACTATTACATGATCCTTTCCCATCACCTACCTTGGCTCATTCTTTCCTTTACACTTTGTGGGAGGTGAGAGATTGTTAGCCTTGTCCTTGTAATGCATTTTCCTTTGTCTCTTAACTATGTGATTCCTTTTCTGCTTAACCATTTAATATTGAGAAACCAATAACTTAGTTAATGGCTGAATTTAATTTATATTACTTGTCCCTTTATCTTTTCATTTGCATATCGTGTTCCCCCATATGGTGTGCTTGATGTTTCCTCTCTTTGTACACTTATATTCATATCTCTATTCTTCTATTTGTTGTGCATATTCACTTTTTCTCTTTTCTTTTTGTGTTTCCCTTTTTGGGATAACACAAAGCGTAGAGATGTCGTATGTATCTTCCATATTTACCCAAAAGGTCCTTGTCTTTTTCTCTTTGTGTTTTTTGTTTCCATTTTGTGGGTGATGCAAAGTGTAGAGGTTCCCTATGTCTCTTCCATGTTGACCCAAAAGTTCCTTGTCTTTTTCTCTTTTTTTGTGTTTCCCTTTTTGGGATGACAAAAATTGTATAGACACCCTATGTCTCTTCCATGTTGACCCAAAAGGTCCTTGTCTTTTTCCCTTTTTTTTTGTGTTCTCCTTTTGGGGATGACGCAAAGTGTAGAGGCACCCTATGTCTCTTCCATGTTGAGGCAAAAGGTAATTGTCTTTTTCCCTTTTTTTTTGTGTTTTCCTTTTGGGGATGATGCAAGGCATTGGGACCAAAATGTCTCCTTCATGTTGACCCAAAATATTTTTCACCTTCCTTTTGTCTTTTCATTTTTTTCTTTTCTCTTGTGTTTTCCTTTTGGGGACAATGCAAAGCATTGATACCACAATGTTTCTTCCATGTTGACCCATTGAAATAGATCTTCTTTTTCCTTTTGTTTTTCCTCTCTTTGTTTCATTCTTCCAGTTCTATGTGCTTTAGGGAATGATGACAATTATGAGCTCTTTAATCAAACCATTGCAGCAACAAACATATTGAACCCCAATCCATAGATCCCTTATGTGTTTGGTGTGTTTTCTTTTTTGGGTGGCAACTCCTCTTCCTTTTTTTTCATTTTCCTTGACATGATACAACTTAACTTTGAAACATATGACTTGGCATAGCCATTTCCAAGTTGGTTCTCATTTCTTGTTTTTATTTTTGCATTTCTCTTTCTAATTTAAAGTAATTTCTCACATAACGATGTTTAACAATTCCTTTAAATTGGGGGGAATACACTACCATAATTCATTTGCATTATCGGTTCTTAGTGTAACCTTGTCATTTATATGAAGTGTCTATCACTTTATGGATGACATTAGGTGTTATGTCCTTCATAAATGTGATATATATATTAGCATATTACATTTGTCTTGGTGGCTTGATGTGATGCACTGCATCCCCTAAGCTGTGAATATACTATTCTTTGATTTTTCCTCTCTTGGAGACATTAAACACAATGTTCCCTAAGTGATTGACCTTGCATTAACTGAACAAGACTCATTTGAACTTATTTTAAATTTTACATTTTTTCATTTTTACATTTTGCATTTTTTCCACCTTGCATAATGCAACTTGCATGATTGTGGTATCCTTCTTTTGTTCATGACATTTTTCTTTGTGGCACCTTATTAAAGTTATCAGTAGGTATAACTTTAATATAGTTGAGTAGGAAGCCCACCTAGTGGAATGAATTTTCCCCATAGCCACCTTTGAGTTTGTGAGTGCATACCAACTAGCGTATGTATCTTACCTTTTTGGGCTTTCTCACCATGCAAACAACTAGTTCTATGGCCCCAAAGTGAGTACATTTGGGCCCTCTCACCTAGTAGACTGTCATTTATTTTGTCACCCTAGAGTGAGTACACATTCTCTTAATCATCCTAGATCTAATCTAAAACTAGTTGGATTGACGATCAAAGCTTCATTTGATTCCTCTCAACACTTGTGTGTTCCTTTGTCCTTATGCTTAGTTTTCCATGGGATCTTCATCATGGGGGCTTGATCATCCTTCTTGATCATTGTCATTCCATCTTGCTAACGTAAGTAAATTTGAACCCTCCTCTTGATGTTCATGGCTACTTTAGTGTGAGTTTGACGCAATTTCATCCTCTCACTAAAGTGGGGGCTAAATGTGCCATAGAAAAATGGCCCCTTGTCATTTTCACTACCTTTTAGGTCTCGTTTCATGGTGTTGGAACTATGTTGCTCTGATTTTATATTGTAACATGGCTTGAATATGCTTATTTAGGTACTAAAATTCAAATAATGATGCCTTGTGAAGGTGTTGTGAAGTGTTGTAAGACATTTCTACATTCTTCTAGACTCTATTCATTACAATTTACCTAAAAATCACCTTCTCATCACTAAACAAGTCCTATTTTGAAGTGTTGTAAAGTCTTGTAACAAGCTTTCATGTTTTTCTAGGAATATTTTCACTATTTGTCCCTTTCTCATGCTTTATTTGGGCACTTTATGCCCTCATATGTCTTTTTTTTTTTTTTATTCAAGGGGTAAATGCTTTTGACTGGAGCTATGAACCGGATACAACCATTCAACAATAACACCCCAACGGGGTTTGAACCTTGGTGGCAAGAACAACAATGCCACCTATAAACCATCACACCATGCCAGTACCAGCACCCTCATATGTCTTAATTAAGTGTATTTTTAAATATTTTCCCAACAAACAACATTAAATACAACATATTCCCTAACACATATTTTTAGGTCCTAGGTGGGACCGATTCACCATGGGTGGCGAATGAGCCCCCCTTGGATCCAAATTCATTTTTTTAAAATTTTCCTTTTGGGATTTTATTCAAAAGCACTTGATGTCAGCCTGTGATGAGGTATGAAAAGATACTAAGGCACAATAGTTGTATAAATATGTGATTTTCTTCTCATTTCACATCTCCTAGAATCTCCTCATTCAAGCATTCAATTTCATAACACATTCAAGCAATCTCAAGCATCTTGCAACATCTTTTCAAGCACTATTCAAACACTTTGAAGCAATCATTGACATTACTTTAGACTTGCATTATCAAGGGTTTGATAAGTTGATAGAATTTGCATGTTATTACTTTATCTTTCTCTTGCATTTCATTATCTTATTAAGGGTTTGATTACCAAAAGTTGGGTTTGACCAAGGAAAACCTCTATTCACTAACCCTCAACCATTTTTCCCCTATTGCATGTTTGTTTGCAGCCTTTTGTGTGTAGATTTGACAAGATTTTTGGTTTTGAAGATTGGTTTATAAGTCAACAAGGTGCTTCAAGTCAACTCAAGTACATTTCAAGCTTGGAGAAATTTTACGTCTGTTTCCTATAGAATTGACTTCGGTAACTCGACAATTAGTGATTTCTAGATTTGGTGTTGTAGATTTGTCTCTTGATTTTTTAGAAATTTGGTAGAGGACAAATATTCCACTAGTGGTGAATAAGTCCCACCTTAGGATTAAAAATCTAAATTTTGTTAGATTCTAGATCTCAACAGTTAGAAATTAGCTTCCCACACTTTTTCACTAGGAGGAGGATTGATTCACCACCCTGGGCGAATGAGTCCCACTACAAAAAATTAGTGATTTCAGCCAACATCCACAACATTCTAGATTCATCATATTTCACCTAGGCGCACTCTGATTTAACTCATTTCTTTTTGTTCTGCACATTTCCTTCATTTACTTCATTGTTTTCATATCACAATGTGATTTCAAAAATAGCTTTAATTTCAATTTTGCATTCATTTTCATCCATTTATATTAGTCAATTGCATTTAGTTAACTTTACTTAGCTTATACAACATTTCATACAATGAAATATGAGTGAATCATTAGCATTTTTGGCCCTATCTCTCTCTTTTTAGGTGAAAACCCCTAGAAGTGCAAGAGAAGCATTAGGGTCCCAAAAATTTGTGTTTCAGGCTATATAACCAAGGGGTATCTACTACATTATCAAAACAACAATATTGAATCATAATTGATAAGAATACAGTTTATTCTTATCATATTCATATTCTCTCTTTATGCTTTCCATTTGGCATCAAGATTTTGGCAGCCAATCTCCATAGCCAATTCTAACAAGCATCTTTCTTTCAAAATAAAAAATAACCCATCACAAATAGATTATGTTAAAACATGAAGTATCATGGAAGAGGATGATTCCTACATGAGAAAGACATTGTGAACTAGTGTTATTTTATGCAAATCCTAAATATCAAGGTCTTTTCTATTCATCAATAAAAAATTTAATAATGTTTACATGATAACTCCACAATATAAAGGAAAAGTTCATCCAATGCAAAAATCAAAATTTGGGTCATGTGTAGTCCTTACCATAAGGTTGTTGTCAACACTACTATCATCCACACCATAAACCATCATGTTAGGAATTGCATGCAAAAAATGTCAATTAAATACCAATAAAGAATAAATAGAGGAATGAAGAAAACATAAATAATAACAAGAGACAATATTTAATGTGGTTCACCTTAACTTGGGCTACGTCCACCAACAAAGAGTCCACTATTATTATCCCATAAATCAAACTGATTACAACTAGTAACCCTTGCAACTCAATATAGCTACAAATGCTACAATACAATGTTAATAGAAACCCTAACTCAGCCTTTTGTCAAGACTTATGTTAGTTACAAAAATAGGGTTTTTTATGTCGGCCAATAGGAAAACTAACACCTGACTCCTTTATATAAAAAAAAAAATTGTGAGAGGTTTTAGGGGCATTTCCCCTCGAACCTATCCTATATCATGATAGGGGGCATGCTAGGGGCACTGCCCCTAGACCCTGCAAGGGGCGCTGCCCCTTGACCCCATCTTGGGGGCACTACCCCCAAACCCTCGTAAGGGGCGTTTCCCCTTGACTATGTTAAATAATTTGGGGGAAACCAAGTGGATAAAAGTGGGGAAAATTTAACCTTCAAGTCTGATTAGGCTCCATATACCAACAATCTCCCACTTGGAGACTAATCATAACACCGCTAAACTTATAACTCCCACTGGAAATAAGCACCTTGGACTTTGTTGTTCTAATTTTATTGTTTTCAGTCTCGAAGACCAATTGAAGTTAAAGAGGAGCTCAACTTCTCTCTTTGTACTGCCTTTGTAAACATATCCACTGGATTGTTATCTATATGTATTTTTTCTAGCCTTAACTGTCCATCATCCAACACCGAAAAGATGAAGTGATACCTCAACTATATGTGTTTGGTCTTTGAATGCAAGGAATAATTCTTTGCAAGCTGTATGGAACTCTAGCTATCTATAAACAAATAACTATTGGCCTGTTGTTTTCCCAAATTTTCCATGAAAGATTTCAGCCATATCATCTCCTTGCTTTCTTCTTTTGCAGCTACATACTCTACCTCTGTGATGGATAAAGCAACCATGTTTTTCAACCATGAGATCCATCTTACTGTTGTCCCACCTACAGTAAATACATAACCTATAGTACTCCACTTGGTATCAATATCTCCTACCAAATCTGAGTCTACATAACCTGCTAAATCAGTATTAGAGCCCTAGAAACAAACATTTATTGGATGTACCTCTCAAATACCTAAGAACCCATTTTACTACATTCCAATGCTCCAATATGGGATTACTCATATAACTGCTTAGGACTCCAACAACATGTGCAATATCTGGTCTCATGCATACCATGACATACATTAAACTATCTACATCTAAAGCATATAGTACCTTGGAAATTTTATCTTCCTTCTCTTGTGTCTTTGGACACATCTCCTTAGTCAATTTCAAATGACTAGGCAAAGTTGTGCTAACAGCTTTTGCATTCTCCATGTGGAATCTCTGCAACACCATTTCAACTTAACCAACTTGAGATAGAGTCAATTTTCTGTTCTTCTTATCTCTACAAATTCTCATACCAAGGATTTGTTTTGCTGGCCCCAAATCCTTCATAGCAAATGATTTTGCTAACTATTGTTTTAACTCACTTATGTGATCCATGTTAAACCCTGCTACAAGAATTTCATCAACATATAAACATAAAATAATGTAGTTTTCATTATCCAACCTATTAAAATAAACACAATGGTTAGAATTACACCTATTGTAGCCTTGCTTAGCCATAAAACTATAAAATTTCAAGTACCATTGTTGAGGTGCTTGTTTCAAGCCATATAAACTCTTCTTCAATATACACACCAATTTATCTTTTCCTTTGACCTCAAATCCTTAGGGTTGTTCCATATATATCTCACCTCCAAATCACCATGGAGAAAAGTGGTTTTCAAGTCTAGTTGTTCTAAATGCAAATCTTCAATAGCCACAATACATTAAACAGTAAGAATAGAGGTCATCTTAACAATTGGAGAAAT
Source organism: Sequoia sempervirens (assembly GCA_007258455.2). Lineage (NCBI taxonomy): Eukaryota > Viridiplantae > Streptophyta > Pinopsida > Cupressales > Cupressaceae > Sequoia > Sequoia sempervirens. The sequence continues at coordinate 163,717,612 of VDFB02000363.1, read as the reverse complement.
TTTTTCAGCAAAATAAATTCCTATTTTCTATGCAAATCCTTTGATAGCTAAGCTTGGTTTAATTTTTTTCTTACCTCCATCTTCCTCTTTCAGTATATAAACCCATTTATTTGGTAAAGCCTTTTTACCTACAAGCAACTTGCATAATTCCCAATTCTGATTTTTCAGCAAGGAGTTCATTTCTTCTTCCATTTCATGCTCCCACTGAACCTTTGTATCCACCTGCATAGCTTCATCATACCCTTTAGGTTCACCAACATCTATTAACAAAGTATAATACAAAGAGGGAAAAAAATTGTCTAGAGGTCTACTTATCCTTGAAGATCGTCTAACATTCACTAGAGTTTGTGGTATTTGTTGTTGTTGTTGCAGAGCATGAGGAACCATTGGAACATCGTTGTTTGGTGTATCATCCAACACTACAAAATCATTTTTTTTCTTCTCATGTTGTTGCAACTAATCTTTGTACAACACTTTTTCATTGCATATGACATCCCTGCTTCTCACAATATTTTGATTTTTAGAATCCCAAAGCCTATAACCAAATTCATCAATTCCATATCCAACACATCATTCCTAAATCCTTAAAACCACCAATTGAAAGCAATAAAAATTAAATTATTATAAATTAAAATATCAAAATAAGATGTTAAAATCAATTGAATCGATGTATCCAAGGAAAATAAATTCAAAATGGATCATAAAGAAAAGTGGATCAAGAAAATTCAAATATTCAAATCCAATTGTCAATCAAAATATGGAGTTAAAGGAAAAGAGGCTTCCTTCATATAAAACATGTCCACCACCTTCAAAATGGTCAAAAATATTATCATGTGAGGCATATAAAAATGTTGGTTCCAAATAGAATCCCAATCCAAAGTTTAAAATATGACATCCAACATCACAAATTTGAAAAATAAAAAATACATCTAAAATGTAAAAGTATTAAGTTCTCATAAGTTCAATATATTTTGGTAGCAACAATTTATCATAAGGACTCTCATGGTACTCTATCATGTTGTGCACATTTGAATAAGGCCAACCTTAGTATCAATAAGGATCAATATAGAATCCATGGGTTGTATTCAAGTGTCATGATCCTAACAAGGAAGCTCTTGTATATAGGTTAGTATTGGCATATTATGGAAGTAGTACATCTACATCAACACCATTAAATGGACCAAAATAGTTGGTGATATTCTCAATATAAATTCTATTTAAAAAATACCAAAAAAATAGTAAAGTCAAAATTTTCCCTTTGGTGAAAACTATTCCTATGGAACCTTGGGGTAGTCCCAATGATGAAATCCTAGGAAACAAATATCATGAATGGAAATATAACAATAAAAATTAAATAGAAATAATCTATTCAATAGTGAAAACCATTCTTATGTAACTTTTAATAAGTACCATAATGAAAACTTTGCAAATGGGAATCATGCTCAAGATCAATTATCTATGTACTATCAAACTTAGGGGATATTTGTCTCATCCTTCACACTTTTCATAAAATATCATTTCCATCCATCTTCCCCACTTACCTTGATTTTGATAAGAACTGAGGCACAAACTTAAAACATGATTTGGAAAACTCTTGACATGTCCATCATTTGGTCACACTTAATCAACATCATGTCATGTAGTCTAAGTAGAAATATCCAACCTCATACCTTGGGGAAAATTCTTATGCAAAATAGTCCTTGGAGATCACAACCTAACCATCCTTCCATCTTCTACCTAAGAAATCCATTATACTTTGATCCTTAGCATAGGACACGCTTCTCCCTTGTCTGGATGATTACAACTATCTAGTCCACCTATCCAAAATCCATTTATAATCCATCCAATCCTAAAATTAGTCCAAATGTAACAATCCTAATCCATATATTCTTGCTATGCAATCTAATACATCATCCACAATATCCCTTGATTTTTTTCCTAGCCTTGTTATTAACCTTCATCCTTTTAATCACATTATCGTCATTGGGATTTGTCTTTATTCAATCCTCTCATTAATTTAAAGATGTTTCCTTCTCATATCAACAACATTATCATCATCAATAAATCAATCAATTTCCATCTTGATTATGGGAAATATCATGTTTATCTTTGTAATGGTGTGTATTCTTTCTTGTTTTCTTATGTATATCTTTCACTAATCTCCATTTTTACGGTCCTTACAATATATACAACACTATAAATAAATGAAAACATAAACACTAAACATCAACATGTTCTTTCAAACTTCAAACAACACATTTGAAACATGTTTTTAATGCAAAACCATAGAGATTGACATTAAACTTGAAAATATATAATCAAAACAATCCTTCATCATTGTAAAATTTCTATTAAAAACACCTGGATACTAAGAGGGGGCTTTAATTAGTATCTATAAAAACTTAAACCCTTCAGATCTTAAACCCTTTAGAAATATGCAAATTTAGACTTTTAATAGGATCAACAACTTATAAATAGATCAAAAATACTTAATTTAAAATGACCAACAATGAAACATAGAACAATTAACACACATGCACAAGATAACACCAAATTTACATGAAAAACGAAAGAAGGGAAACCACGGTGAGAAATATCACAATATAGGAATCTTACTACTTACAAACTTAGAATTTTCTTTAACGTTCACTACCTAGGGAAGCACATTTCTCCCTAAAGGAATTGCAATCTAAGGTGCACAGCCTTAGGTCAAGATATAAGGGACTTTTAGTACTAAGGCACACAATCCCAAGGGAAGATACAAATTACGAGGACCTGCTAAAGAGACTCACTATCTAATAGTAGGATAGGTGAAGATTTAGAAATTACAACATATGCCAACAATACACTCTATTGACTGAGGCATTAAAGTTGATATGATCTTTCTTTTCCACAACCCACTACATCATTCCATACTTACACACTAACACACTCTTGTTCTTCTCACAACTAATTTTTTATTCCATTTATATCCCCTACAAGATCTCAAAGCATCAATTAGGTCACCTAAAATAAAATACAAACAATGATCTCAACAATTCATCCAGAAAAAATATAATGTACTCTTATCCAAGAGATAAAGAGGACCCAAAACAACTTATTACACCTTCTAATGTGATCCCAAATATTGAACATGCTAGAGAACTGATGGAACTTCAATTTTTTGCTTCTTGTGTTCCATTCCTGCCCCACCTTATGTCACTTGTATTTCATGGTGTCAAATTTTTTTCTTGGGTTGGGGTTTTAGCTTTGCCTACATGTAAACCATAATTTTTACTTTATGACCAAGGTGGGATCTATTTTTCTATTACTTTTGGAAGGCTTTTAAAATGAATTATGTCCCATCGTTTCGTCTAGGTTGGGTCCCTTTCATCTTAATATTTGTATTTCTTCCGTGGGTTTTATTTTCCCTAAGTCTTGGATAACCCCGTTCTTCATCATTTTAAAATAACTTATGTCATTATTTATTATTGGCCTAGTGATGTCCCCTTGTCCTTTTAATAAATGTTTTATTTTGTAGAGGGGCCAAATTCATGCTATCATTGATCAATTTCCTTCAGATATCAATGGTTGCCCGCCATCGCGTGATCAAGAATTGAAAAATCTTTATTGATCATGTTATCATGGGCATGCGCCACATGTCCTTTCTGAAGGATGGAATTTACAGAACCATTGATGTGTTTTCTTTTGATCTCAGTCATTCCCTGCCATCCCATGATGACTTGACCACACTACTTTGGTTGATCATGATATCGCGGGCAGGCACCACATGTCCTATCTGGAGAGGCTGAAGGGGATAAAGTTTGAGTGATTGTCGATCAAATATTGTCAAGATCTACAATTTCCCACCATCATGTGGTCGAAATTTGCAAGGTTTTTATTGATCACGATATTGCGGGTGACTGCCACGTGCCTCGCTTGATGAAGCTGAAAGAATAAAGGAAATACATTGATCTAGCCTTAAATACATTAAAAAGTGGGTTACTAAAGTGCTCTTAAGGTGCACATGCTTCAAATTGATGGAGATGTTATGATATCAGTGGAAAAGCCACTCGACAGTTAATGGTAAGGCTGTCGATTGTGTTGAAGGAACGAGATCACCGCTACTCAAGATCTACGGTTGCCCACCATTGTGTGATCCGAAGTTGCAGGATCTTTATCGATTGTGATATTGTGGGTGACCGCCACATGGACTTCCTTGGCAGTGTATGGTATGGTGGGCCCCTTATTTTCCATGTTGGCAATTGTGTCAGCTTATTTTGAAGATGGTCATTCGATCATTTGATCTAACTGGAGGATTGTCAGCTAGAATTTAAATCTGCAACAAATATGGTTGGATTCATTCGTGTAGTGGAAAATGAGACACTTGTTGGCATGATTCGATCGAAATAAAATAAATTTTAGTGAAGAGTATGAAACTCTGGCAATTTGGGAATTGGCCCCTCAAGGAAGAAAGCCAAATGCTACAGATATTAATCCAAATTTCAGAGGATTAATAATAAAGAGAGCTTTAGAGACCTCAACCATTGAGGCCACTACTTTGACTATGAATGTGGCCAAATTGGCCCAAAAGACTACTAAAAGGGAGGATGCTGAAAAGAAGAGCCTAATGGAGAAGCATAACCTCTTGATTAAGGAATACAACAAGATGTAGTAGAAGAATGTTGAGCTACAGATTGAGGTGGAAAGGTTTAAGTATAAATAGATTGGGGAGACATCAAGTGCTCCAGGGACTGTAGAAATGCAAAATATGCATACATTTCAATCTAATAGTTTAATTAAATAACTTTCATTCAAATCTAACATTTCATCCTTCAATTAAATAAATTCACTTCATCATTACCTCATTTAAATAAATCAATCAAATCCTAACATTTCATCTTCCTCAAATTAATTAACCTTTATCTGGCATCATCCTTTTAATTAAATAAACCAAACTTTATTTAATTAAATCTCAAAATTCATATTTCTCCCTCTTGATTTAAATAAATCAAAATATTTAAGTCAAATGGGTTAGAACCCTTAATCACCATCTTATGTTAATAAAACTATGATTAATATAATCTAACCACCCATCACATCCTCTAGCTTTTCCCAGTTGCACCAATAAAGCATTTTAATTCATTTATAAATTCCTCATTTTCCCTCAACAAAGCATCTTTTGGGAATATTCTCCAAGTTTGAATATGAAGGAAAGTTGACTTGTCCCCTCTAACATGGCAATAACTTCTCTCTTACATGTCCCCCACTTAGCATTTAACTCTCAAATTCAAATTTGAATCTCCCCCTCTTTGGCACATTGACCAAAATGTGTTCATTCCTCAACCTATCATGAGTTGAAAAGTGGCTCCTTCCTATTGGTGGATCTTTAGTACCACATCCTCCATGTTTGGAATTCTTCTATCATTCTAATTTATAAATAGAGATCATCTTCATTGATTTAATCCTCCACAATCTCATGCACAAATGCATCATTGTCAATTGAATCCATATCATCATAGCATTTCATATAATCTTCATCATGGAGCTTAGCAAAGGATTGGGAAAGGGCTTCTTTCCACATTGAAGAAGCACCAATCCACTAAAAGATGCTGGTTTGATTACTAGAATAATGTTTCCTTATGTATTTCTTGATATTTGCATCTTTTCCACTATTCTTGTGTTCAAATGAATTTATAGAGAATCTTTTGTTTGCTTTGGTTCACTAACAATGCTAAGGGCTTTTTTGTTTTTGAGCAAAAGTAGATTTAAGGTTCACACAGATGGTGCTAGAAATTTAGATGAAGTCTAGGACATCTCTTTTCTGAGCAGCTCCATCCCTCATCATCACGCTAGTAAATGCTCATCTTCCTTTTACTTTTATCCACTAATGCATCTGCATCATTATCGTTAGATGAGTTTGCAACATCAGTGTATACTTTGGACTCAATTAACAACCTCAAAGCCAGCAAGAAGTGGTGGATAATTCTAAGCTTAGAAAAATTTGAGTTAGTCATGTCGTCACCCTTTACTACCTTTTTCTACCTATCAAGCATCCATCCATACATATCCATCAATTTGCAAATCCGATTTGATTTCCATTTTCTGTAAGAGTCTTTCAATCATTAAATGTTGATGATTGCATGGCATGTTCTTTCAGTTTAATCAAACCTATTTAGAAGTAGAAAGTAACTGTAATCTTCCTAGTGAGCTATCGAACCATGCTTATAAAGTCATGTATTTACATATATATACCTTTTCTAATCTTGGATGTTCGTACAAACTTGAAAATGTTTCTTAGAGATTGTCTAAAATTTGTCTTCACTAAATGAGGGGTCACCGTATTCACTTCTTGGCTGGTGCAATTGTCTCATGCACTTATGATGATTGTTGACTTAAAAAAAAAAGAGAAGGGAACATCTTTAAAGATCAGTCTACCCTTCACTACTGAAGCTGTGCCTTTATTGCAAAAAGGCCTTGTAGATGTGCGTTGTTTTTTGTTGGTGTGTCTTCTTGGGTAACATTGGTTGGGAATGGCGTTTATAATAGGAGCACTACAAAAAGACCTTCAGTTTGACCAAAAATCTACCACATATTCCAAATCTGCATTGACTCGTGTGCATTAAAAATTTAAGATCATCCATGTTTGTCAATTCTAGCATTAATTGAAAAGAAATCTTTTTTTATTGTTTCCCAACATAAAGCTTCCATAATTGCGATATGAGTAGATCTTTAGTAAAGTCAAAGCATGGATATCGCTTTAAGTGCCAAAAAATTTATGTTTTAGAGTCACACACTTAAGTATTAATGTTTTAGCTTGCAAAGTTTATCAAATCATTGTCATTATTATGGTAGTCAACATTTGAAATTGGGAGGGTACTTTTGAAAGATCTATTCTTTAAGGTTGATTTATGGGCTTAATAAGTTTAGTAATGTGGATTATGATAAGGGAAGGAAGGGGTCTAGCAAATGTGATATCTTTTCAATGAAATCAATATCAAAGCATGATTCAATTATAAATCCTCCTTTTATTATCATAATCATCCAAATCATTTGTTATTTCAAATTGAAATCATGTTATTGTTTGGAGTTAATGATCGAAATGAATTTAATGTTCTAATTCTCACATGATTGTCTTTTCTTTTTATAGGAAAATGAGGAAGGTACAAAGGAAGGAAAAGTGAGGAACATTTCGAGCTTGCAAGAGATGTTTGAAGGAACTTGGGGATAAAATGAACATCAAGATTGAAATTCAAAAGCATTTTTTAATGCATGGAGATTCCATCTTACACCTTAATTTTTTATTTTAGGCTAACTCATCTTCGGTTTTGGGCTTTAAAACAAACACTTCAAAAGATTTCAATTATCATTGAAAAGGGGATAAAATGAACTTTAGGCAAATTGAATAGATTTCATTTGGAGTTAACAATTGAACAAAAAAAACTCTCATTTGTCCTTTGGTGCTTTAAAAAGAACTCACAATTTCTTTTGAAAAGGTTAAAATGAACATGTGCAATTTTTTTTTTGTGATTGCTTACTTAAACTAACATTATTGAAAAGGACGTATGCGCTTCTCTCACGCTTCATAGAGATCTTGAGAATCAAAAGGCCTTTTTGATGATCTTAGGTTGAGATATAGTGATCACCTCCACACTTCATTTTGGGTTTAAAATTGAACAAAACATTGTGCGAGTGTGAGTAGAGAATTATTGCGTACACTCTCTCTCTTTGTGTTCCCAACAAAGATTGATCGAGTTACGAATATTTTCTTTACTCACTTTTGTTTATCCTAGAGGGCCTACCTTAGGGAAAAAGTACTCACCCAAGGGAACAACTCGACCGGTAACACTCTAAAGCTAGGAGTATTTCCAACTGGGATATAAATGTGGGTATTGGAATAAATGCCAATATCATGTGGTTGGCTCTGACAAGATGGATCTGAAAAGTGACTCTCGCCATATGGGTCAATCTCCACGAATGGAAAGTCCTAATTAAAACCCATGTTCTAGAATTGCCAAAATCCTTGATCTATTTTTTGGTGCAAGAATGGTTGTTCTGAAGTAGCCCCACACTTTTACAGTCTTTTAGTAGAAATGGAAAGCATGCCATGGGAGTTTCATGGGTATTGATACTTGGCTACCTCGAATGACATTAATGAGCCATGGAGGGGAGGCAGTGGGGTCAAGCATCTAGCCATTCACTAAAGATAAGTGTAGTTGGACTTGTCCAAGTGGGGACTCAACAAATATTATCTTACATATCCATAGGGTTGTACTTATTCTTGGTTATGAAATACTTTTCTTATTCAAAAACATCTTGAAAATGAACACTTAAACATCATCATAAAAATTTCAAACCCTTTAGGAGACAAATACAATTGACCCAATTCAAGTGTTATTGCTTGCCCTTGGGATTCTATCCTTAGAGGTTTCTAAACATTTGAATTATATCTCAATTTTTCTACTAAAGTTAAACAATAGGTAACCCTTGCCTTGAATTCATCAAATTTCCACATAACATACTTTGTGGGATTCGAAGAAATTAAGACATTGGACATCTAGTTTGGAAACCTAATCAAAGAAGTATTTGTGGTAAAATAAATCCACTAAGCAAAGATAACAAAAATGAACTCTCACGTGTTGAAACCTCATGATTTCCAAGAAGTAAAATCTCAAAAAAAAAGTCCTTGATTCAAAATCCAGAAATGTATGCTCAAATTGAACCACTTCTTGGTTATAAAGGTCTATACAAGAATTGCATGTTCTTGAATAGTGAGGTTTAGGTAAAAAAAGTGTCTTTTTTAGGTTCATCTTAGGATCAAAAGAAATCAAAATATTTTTTCATCCATCCTTCAAGCATCAAACCAAAAAATCATCTCATCGTCACCTTTTGAGAAATCTTGAAATTATCCTTCATGCTAGGCTTTTTGGCAAAAAAATAAAAATCATCAAATCCTTGAGACAAAATCCTTGAAATATTTATCAAATTATCTTTGGCTAGGTATGTGTAGATGCATCCTTTTGCATATTCTTAGTCAAAGTTATTAAACCATCTTGTTTAGCTAGGTATATGTAGATGCATCCTTCTTCATATGCTTGGTTAAATTATCATCTTGTTTGAATAGGTGTGGGTAGATGCATCCTTCTCCCTACACATATTCAAATTATCATCCTTTGAGCTAAATCTAACCCTTAGATAATCATCCCACATCTTAGGGTTTATTTTTTCAATCAAAGCAAACCAAAATCAATCAAATCAAGGGAAATCCAAAGAATCAAAATCAAAATCCAAAACATATTCAAAAGTCCTAAAAGTATAGCATTCCCCTCAAGATTTATCAAAAGATCAAAACATCCACATCATTCATCTCTGTCATCATCATCATCATATCTCCTTTTGATCCTAAAAAATATTCTAAATTTTTTCTCTTTTGTGCATAAAGTAAAGATCAATCCAAAGAATTAAGAGATTCATCTCCCACATTCTTGAAAATTGATCCTTGTTTTATGGTTCAAACTAGATCTCAATACAAGAAGAACATGGAACAAAAAAAGAAACATCCACTACAACTAACTTAATTCAAACCACTCCTAAAATAAATCCCATTGGGTCTGGCAATCTCACAGTTAACCTTCCTACATCTTTGCAAGACCATCAAGAGGAAGGTGTCCAAATGGAGGATCTTACCAATAACCCCTTTGGAATGTCACATGAGGAAATCACTGAAATGCTTCAAAATTTGGAAAACCATAAAATTGTCAATATCATGATGAGACTCAACCCTTCACTATACATGCTAGAATTAGCAAAACAAGGGGCTAAACTGCCTTCTGATTTAGACGTGAGCACCATTGTGGAGATATCTTTTGGGATCACACCCCCAGTCTCATCCACCATCCCCATTTCATCTACACCCCCATACCAAAATATCACTCAAAACATACCATAAATCACAACATCTTTTGCTCCAACCCAACCTAATGTCAATACGGGAAGTGCATTTCTCAATGCTAGTCAAACACATCCCCTTGTCAATAATCAAGACTTGGATGCAAACACCATTTTGGAACAAAACATACCCCAAAATCCATTTCATACATATGTCCCACTCACCTTTCATGATCCGAATGACCCATCATCATCATCATTCCATGCAACACCCCAAACCTCTCTCCCCATAACCTCACAAGGAGAGGAAGACATGTTCGGACCAGGGGGAATTTTTGAAACTACACCATTTTCTCAAGAAACCACACCCCTCACATTTCCACCACTTCCACCATTTCCATCATCATCTACACCACTCATTGGCTCAGGGCTTCCCCCTTTACCAAGTATCAATCAAACCAACATCCCGAATATCAATCAAAACATCACACATAACTTTTCATCGAAATCACAACAACAAATGACAACTACACAAGCAAATGCAACATCATCAACCACCCCCATAATATATAAAAACATGGTCTCTCAGGGACCAATCACGCCATCTACCACTCAAACCCCGATCACTAACATGAAAAAAAACTCTCACCACCACCACAAGCACCATTCCAAATCCACCACCACCCCCACCACAACCAAGCTTCAACATATCAAGCCAATAAAACATGGCATTGCAAGCAGCTCAACAAGTGGCTTATCAAAAGGGATTCCTACAAGTGCAAAAACAAAAAGCTGCGCAACTAGCTACTCAACAAGCTGCTCAAGTTGCACAAGCTGCCCAAGCAGCCCAAGCCACATTACAAGAACAGGCTACACAAGCCCAAGCATTCTTACAACAACAACAAGAAGCCACACAAGCCGCACAAGTCGCAAAAGTTGTACAATCCCAAGTGCAAGCACAAGATGCACAAGACCAAGTGCAAGCACAAGCTACACAATCCCAAGCACAAGCACAAACTCAAGCTCAAGATCAAGCTCAAGCTCAAGCCCAGACACATGCCCAATATCAAGCACATGCACAAGCAAAAAAATAAGCAACATAATTACAAGCATATCAACAAGCAATAAAACAATATCATGAGCAGTAAGAACCAACCAAATTGGAAGCCCAAAAACAAGAATTGTGGGAACAACAACAAGCACAACAATAGGCTCAATAACAAAAAATCCTAGCACAACAACAACAAGACCAACAACAAGCATTATTCATATAGCAGCAAGTCGAAGCATACAAAACTTGATAGAATGTGCAAATACCATCAAAAAACACATCAAACAACCCACCCATCCAACCAATAATCGAAACACCCCAAAACACATTCATCCCACCCCCTGATCCATAAAATGATGTAACAATACAAATCAGGTTACTCTCACAACAAGTGCTCGATCTTAAATTAGGGTGAACCAAAAAAACTCCAAGAAAATTGTGTCCCTATCCCTTTGAAAGGATCCTTGTGATGAAACCATTCCCAAAGGGATTTTAGATCCCAAATTCGACAAATATCGTGGAACGGGAAACCCTAAGGATCACATCAGGGAATTTTAGGTTCATTGCATGGAAGTCGCATATAATGATACCTATCTAATGTGGCTATTTCCTAGAAGTTTGGTTGGCCATGCTATGGAATGGTTCTCTCACCTACCTATAGGTATCAGAACATTCCATGAAATTATAAACACATTCATAAAAAAATATGCATGGAACATCGCCATGGATTTCAATCTAGAAGAATTCTTAGCTTTGAAACAAGGTAAGAATGAATCATTCACTTCAATTCTACAGTAATGGCGATCTGAGCCCAATCGGAGCAAGTGGTCCATGCCTAAGGAACAACAAGTATGCACCATCATATCCAACCTTCACAGCCTCTTGGCATTCCATCTCAAGGTTCAATGGATTACCACATATGATCAGTTATCTCCAAGGCACTCAACATCGAATGAGCCCTTATGACACAACCCACAGGATCAACTTCATATCCTAAACAAAAAAATAACCACCCACCCACAAACTACAATGAAAAACCTCACACATGGGAAAGGAATAAAAATATTACCAATGATGGTGTTGTCGGTGCAAAAGTTGTCATCAGTTCCCCTCGCCAAAATAAACCCACACCACAAATCCAAATCCAACATCAAAACAATCATCAAGAAACACAACAACCAAACAAAAATCAAGCAATCAATAATCTCAATGATCAAAGGGGACCACCCCAATCGAACAAAAATTACCCCAAACAAAAATGCACTGCTTTGGGGGAACCACTTGAAGTCATAATGAAGAAGTTGATAAACAAAAAACTCACCAAAGCACCCACCTATGAGAATTATCAAGAACCAGATGTAAAAACTCCTTGGTATAATTAGAATCAACTTAGTGACTTCCATAAAATCAAAGGGCATACCACAAATAGTTGTATGAGGCTAAAAACACAATTCAAGATCTCCTCGATCAAAGAATTTTAAATGTGGAACAACCAATAGGAAACCAAGATCTTAAGATATACACGAATTTGATGCCTAACCATGGCAATAAAGAGAATAATAATAACATTGATAAGGGGAAAGGCACCCACACAAATGTGAATCATGTGTATGAAACTATCGTTTCCTCCCTAGATGAATATTGCACAGTCATGACCATCAAAGGCAGCCATGCCGATTGTGGAGTCACCATAAGAGGTGACAAAGCTACCATCACAGGATCATCTTAGCCAAACAGAGTCCCTACATCTAGATTTGTCCCCAATGGCTACAATGTCCTAGATCAACTCAAAAGAACGCCAACACAAATCTACATCATGGAGTTGCTAAAAATATCATCTTCCGATAGGAAAATCCTTGAGGAAGCGCTAGCTTCATCCACTGTCCCCACAAATCTTGATGCGGAACAATTCCAAGCTATGGTCAGAAATATCATTACGCCAAACCTCCTCACATTCTCCAACCAGGATTTTCCCGTTCAACCATCTCACAATCATGTTCTCCACTTAGAAGTCATAGTACAAAAAATCAAAGTCAAAAGGGTCTTTGTGGATGGAGGTGCGGGCTTGAATATTTGTTCTCTCAAGCTCATCAAACAATTAAAAATCTCAGAAGATTCTATCAACAAAGGAAAGGGTATCACAATAAGAGCATATGATGATCAAGAAAGAGTATCCCAGGGCACAATCAAACTCCCTATTCAAGTAGGTACGGCTATCATGGAAACCACTTGTTAGGTCTTGGACCTTGACTTTCCATATAACATCCTCCTAGGATGTCCATGGATTCATGCAATGAAAGTAGTAGCGTCAACTTTCCATCAATGTGTTAAATTTACACATGAGGGACAAGAAGTTAGCATCCATGGAGATCTTGAACCCTTCTCCTATTGCAAAAGCCTTGAAGCAAAGTACTATAAAATCCCCCAAGTACCAAAAAATGATGAGAGCCCATCTACACCATACATTGATCCTGCCACTTTCGCATCCACTTCTATGACAAAGACACCTGTCACTCCCGCCATTCCTACCATTTTTGACATTAAGGTCATCATCCAAGATAACGGTTGTGGAAACTACAAGCTCCCTAAAAATGTTTTTGTGGTAGGAGAGTTACCACAATCTCCTAGATCATGGGGACATCCATAAATAAATGAAGCCTCCACATCCCAAACATCTCTTGAAGATTATCCCAACTTTACAAGTTGGGGAGATCTTGGCCAAGAAGTTATTGAGGCAGATCTATCTCATATCCTATACCAAGATGAGAGACCGACAACTGATTTACCAATGGATGATAGAAGTAAGGGTTTGCAAATGATTCTTGCAATATGCTATGACAAAAATCAAAGACTTGGGAAAAATGACAATGGGCTTATAATACCTATCATTCCAGAGACACAAGAAATAACAAATATGGGTCTTGGATGTACCCCTCTTAGTGATTTAGTATTTCTACATCATCCACATCCTCTCTCCATGGCCTCCTCTGTGATTAAAAATTCTGCCATAGAAGCTTTCACTGCACTACCACCGAGAAGGAAAAAGCAACTTGCAGGACCACGGTAAAAATCACTCTACCGCATTGAGCTAATGAAGGAGCCGTGTGACAGCAGTGGTCACTATACCACCAAACACTAATGGTTGAAGAATTGTGAGACTATGGGAGTCAGTGCAACACTGCCAGGAACAGAAGGAAGACTTGTGTGCCACCACAGAAGATTTTTCCGCACTACCACCGAGAAGGATGAAGCACCTTGCGAGACCATAGTAAAAACTACTCTACCACAATGAGCTGATGAAGGAGCCACAAGACAACGGTGTTCACAATAACAAGGTAGGAGTTGGAATTATTTCTAACACTCTTAATCATGTGATACATAATAATGGAAATAGTCACTATACAACAATGATAGGCGCTAAATTAGGCAGACTTGATGTCACCTTATACATAACAAACAAATTACATTAATGACCAAAAGTCAGCTCTAAATTTGGTGTTAACTAACACCAACTAAAGCATTGACTAATGAATCAAAATTGAAAATTTAAAACTTACCCGCTTGAAGAAAGAAATCAAATGACAAAAAAGGGAAAAACGTCGCGTGAAGGAAGCAAGCAGGGCACTACCAACAACTGATGAGAAATTCGTTTTAGTTTGCAACACCATAGGTAAGGTTACAACTTTTTTTTTTGGTTGAATTCGTGATTGTTTACTACTCTTTTTATTGCATATGAATTTTTGATTGTTTACTGGTTCATGGCCTAACCAGTCTAGGCAACCTCTAAATTGTCTCATCATTATAAATTGTAAAACATTTGAGAAACCAACAAAAACATTTACCCTACCCATTTGAGCTTTGGCTCAAAATATTATAGCACGAAGCGAGGATTCCTTCGTATTCTTTACCTAGCCTGGGTACTAAGGAAATAGTGAACTGCTTGGAAAATCTAGGAATTGGGTTGGTCACTACTAAGCAACTTCTGAAAAGAAACATAGAAATTGCTTGGTTTTGCCTAGCTGTGCCATAGTCACCGATGCCATGAAAAATTTGTACAAGATTTCATTATGAAAGAGCTTTCATGATAAGGTTATCAACACTAAGAAAACCAAGCGAACACATTTTTCCTAGGTTATCAACCCTAAGCAAACCCAACGAACATATTTTCCCACAAAACAAAACTTTCATACTTGACAATGTGTACTTCGTTTGCCTCCACATATTGGAAAAAAATAATTTTCCCTAGGTCACCTCAAAATGTCAAGCAATGGAGGGAAGTGAGCATTTCCAGCAAAGTCTAGCCACAATGAGGTAATTCATTGCCAATTTATAGATTTGTAAATGCTTTCATTGTTTCTTTAAATTTTACTTTTTAGTTTTTTATTTCTAAATTTAAAAGAAGAAATATAATTTAAATATATATATATATAGGGACATAAGACTCACAAATATAAAGAGGAATTGGCCTTCATATTGGGGGTAGAGGTAGTGAAAAAATTGGTTAATATGGACTGGACAACACTTGCCAGATACATAGAAAAAAAATCTATTAACACACCTCAAACATTGCAAACAAATCAATTGTGTCAAAGGGAATCAATTGATTCCCCAACTAGTCCCAGATCGAGCAAGAGATCTAGGAGTAAATTAGTGATAGTAAACTCTAGGAATGTGGAACAGGGAGTAGAGACTTCCACCCCTGGGACACAAACTTCTTCCACCACACCATGTTTTCAATCTTGCATTGGTAGCTACAATACAAAGATAGAATATGAGGTGGTTTCAGGGGAAGTTCGAATGATGGATGCTGGGAAAAAAATTGTGAGTAGGTTGAAGGAATCATGCCTTCAATAGTTCAAAGACCATCTACATTTTCCATTCTCAACTAGATACCCATGCACTTGAAAAAAGTAGTTATCCATGACATGGAGAATGATTTTGGCACAAGTTGGTTTGTAAAGAAGATAAAGCTACGAATGTCTCAAAACTGCAAGAGATTTTGATGCAACCAAGAAAAGAAGATTAAAAAAATCCCTCCTGAGCTAAGGAAGAAAAAAAGGCCAATTGATATAAGTGTGAAAGTATGGAGAGATCTTGTAAAAGCATATGAGAATTCTGATGCACAAAGGAAGTCCAGTGAGGAGAGTATGTAGGTATTTGAATTTTCTCATAAGATTATATCAAATTTATTAAACGATATTTAAATTTTATTTGGGCATAGTTAAATTGAATTAGTATATGTTTTAGGAGAAGGCCTCCAAGGCTAGGCTTGAGAAACTTTGTGCCATGCATTGCAGTGGCCAGAAAGGTTTACAGGCCTTGATCTATACATTTGTAAGTATATTTAATATGTTAAATGATTTTTTTTCATTTCGTTGGAAAAAGTAAATGATTGCATATTAATTAGTTTAACTATTCCATGTGCCATGTTTTGATAGGAAGATAAATATGGCCACCATCCAAAGCAATTTGAAATGAATATGATTTTGATAAAGGAAAAAATGGGTTTTACAGGGACCCAAAACCATAGAATTTACAAACAAAAGAAAGATAAAACAAAGAACCCATCAAAAAGAAGGCTACAACAAAGAGACAAGATAATGGCCATGAGCCAAAAGCCAAAAAATTCCAGTAAGAAGCCAACAACCAACCCAACCAAAGCTAACCTAAAGACTTCAAAGTTTCAAAAACCTCATCTTTGAGGTTAAACATCTCCTAAGTAACCTTCTTTAGGTCCTGGATCTCTTGAGGTGAAAAACCCATTTTACTTTTTAGGTTGGCTCTAGTCCTTTTCGAGGGGCCAAAATCCTCCTTCTTACCTTTATCCTTACTAGCTTACAAGTCCATGAAAAGGATTCCTGATGAATATTATCCCTCTTCTCCACGATGGTACTCAAGATAGAAGCACTTTGTTTAACAACTCTGTAACTGTGTTCCATAATAGTTTTCATAGTATCCTTGACTTTTCCAATTTCAACTTCAAGTTGTTTGACCTTGATCTCATTATCCTTCTTAATCTTTTCCATAAGCTCAAAATTTCTTTGAAGACTTTCAACCAATGCCCTCTTCTCATCCATAGTCCACAAAACACCAACATAATTATGTGAAATGTCTTTCTCTTCTAGATCATCCATCTTGCCAGTGAGAGCCTTGTTTTTTAAATTGAGATCCTTGATCTCATGAAACACCAATTTTATGATCTTGAAGTAGTCAACTGCCCCGTTCTTGGCTATACCCATGATATCATCAGGAAATTCTCAATCCAGATTAAAATAGTGGTCATTAGGATTGAGGTCTCTAGGGAATCTAGGTTTGTTCTCTCTATCAGTGGCAGGGTATGAGGAATAAGATTCCTTGGTATGCATATGATCTTTACAATTTTCTTCCAGAGAATCCTCTGAATAAGAAACCAACTTATTCATAGTGGGGTCCTTCTTATTTCTTTTAGTCTCCTGAGTCATTCCCTTAGAGGTTTTCACAGTGCACCCTTTTTTGTTCGAGGGTTTCTTCTTAGGGGTTTTATTAATCTTATTTTAGATGGTGAGGAAGCTGTAGACACATAATTCAAATCATGCATTTAATTAGGTCATATTCATCCATCCATCAAATAAATCAAGCTTATTTGATTAATCTCTAAAGTCCTCCATTTTTAAAATTAAATAAATCCATCTTTAATACTAACATCATCCCCTTTAGTTAAATAAATCAAAATATTTATTTAACTATTTCTAAATCATTTTCCATCTTGTTTTGATTTATTTTAATCCATAAATGTAAAGCAAAAAGGTCAAATCACCTAATCTTCACTTAAGTTAATTAAATTAGGATTAAATCTAATCTTAATGCAAGTCCCATCCTCTAGCTTTTCCCACTTGCACAAATAAATCATTTAATTGATTTATTAAATCTTCATTTTCCCTCAACAAGGAATCTTTAGAGAATATTCTCTCAAACTTGAATTCAAATCAAATTGAATTATCCCTTCCAACATAGAATTAATTCTCCTCTTACATGTCCCCCACTAGGAATTTAAGACCTCTTCTTCTCCCTCCAACAAGCCAAATTTGACATTTGAAAAAACCAGCTAATGTCATTTATTGGCACATTCCTCAAAACATGCACATCCTTGGCCCATTCACATGGTGACAAGTTGATCCTTGTCATTGGCTCAAGATTAGTTCCATATTCACCCATTTTGCATGTCTCTCCATCATTCTCTCCTATAAATAGAGAACTCATCCTTTCCATTTGATCATCCACAAATCCATAATTCATGCAAAGTTACTCTCTTCACATTGAGAGCTAATTTTTTCCACTTCATCTTCAAGGCATTTTATCATTGAGCTTGTCAAGGGTTGGGAAAGGGTCACTTTTCACAAAAAAGTGACACCAATCCACTATGGGATAGGTATGCATTGTGCTTCTTTGATACTTTCAATTAGTTTTTTTTATGATTTTGTTTGTGAAGTACGGTGTATTATCTCATATGAGCATTTATAGGTTTGAATGAACTAACCCATGTTATGGAGTTTAGAATGTGTGCAGACTTCTAGAGTTCTCATAGAAGCATGTTTGGGATGGAAAGCTCTCAAACTCTTCATCAAACTCATGGAGGTTGATGAAGTTCTGGCGCAAGCAAAGGTAGAGATGCAAGGATTTGAAGCTAAAAGGAAGTGCCATAAGAAGAAGTCGGGGAAGCGGTAGAAGAAGAAGCCTCTGAAGGAGATAGCCAAGTGTCTATTGGGTCTAGGTGGAGCTTGTTAAGACTGGTCTTGTTTTTCTATGTCTGATTTTGAATTCTCCCTCCGCTTTTGTTGTATTAAAGCGTGTAATTCTGAACATTGTTAATGGTGGTATTTTTTGTAAGGATTTTACTAGTAAACAGTTATAGGGGTTATGGGGTTTATTTAATGTTTTACTCTAGACATTAAGGTGCCTCTATTTTTTTTCATTTATTGTGGAATATTGGTGGGTAATGACACTAAACATCATCCCCTTTAGTTAAATAAATCAAAATATTTATTTAACTATGTCTAAATCATTTTCCATCTCGTTTTGATTTATTTTAATCCATAAATGTAAAGCAAAAAGGTCAAATCACCTAATCTTCACTTAAGTTAATTAAATTAGGATTAAATCTAATCTTAATGCAAGTCCCATCCTCTAGCTTTTCCCACTTGCACAAATAAATCATTTAATTGATTTATTAAATCTTCATTTTCCCTCAACAAGGCATCTTTAGAGAATATTCTCTCAAACTTGAATTCAAATCAAATTGAATTATCCCTTCCAACATAGAATTAATTCTCCTCTTACATGTCCCCCACTAGGCATTTAAGACCCCTTCTTCTCCCTCCAACAAGCCAAATTTGACATTTGAAAAAACCAACTAATGTCATTTATTGGCACATTCCTCAAAACATGCACATCCTTGGCCCATTCACATGGTGACAAGTCGATCCTTGTCATTGGCTCAAGATTAGTTCCACATTCACCCATTTTGCATGTCTCTGCATCATTCTCTCCTATAAATAGAGAACTCGTCCTTTGCATTTGATCATCCACAAATCCATAATTCATGCAAAGTTACTCTCTTCACATTAAGAGGTAATTTTTTCCACTTCATCTTCAAGGAATTTTATCATTGAGCTTGTCAAGGGTTGGGAAAGGGTCACTTTTCACAACAAAGTGACACCAATCCACTATGGGATAGGTATGCATTGTGCTTCTTTGATACTTTCAATTAGTTTATTTTATGATTTTGTTTGTGAAGTATGGTGTATTATCTCCTATGAGAATTTATAGGTTTGAATGAACTAACCCATGTTATGGAGTTTAGAATGTGTGCAGACTTCTAGAGTGCTCATAGAAGCATGTTTGGGATGGGAAGCTCTCAAACTCTTCATCAAACTCATGGAGGTTGATGAAGTTCTGGCGCAAGCAAAGGTAGAGATGCAAGGATTTGAAGCTAAAAGGAAGTGCCAGAAGAAGAAGTCGGGGAAGCGGTAGAAGAAGAAGCCTCTGAAGGAGATAGCCAAGTGTCTATTGGGTCTAGGTGGAGCTCGTTAAGACTGGTCTTGTTTGTCTATGTCTGATTTTGAATTCTCCCTCCGCTTTTGTTGTATTAAAGCGTGTAATTCTGAACATTGTTAATGGTGGTTTTTTTTGTAAGGATTTTACTAGTAAAAAGTTATAGGGGTTATGGGGTTTATTTAATGTTTTACTCTAGACATTAAGGTGCCTCTATGTTTTTTCATTTGTTGTGGAATATTGGTGGGTAATGACACTAAACATCATCCCCTTTATTTAAATAAATCAAAATATTTATTTAACTATGTCTAAATCATTTTCCATCTCGTTTTGATTTATTTTAATCCATAAATGTAAAGCAAAAAGGTCAAATCACCTAATCTTCACTTAAGTTAATTAAATTAGGATTAAATCTAATCTTAATGCAAGTCCCATCCTCTAGCTTTTCCCACTTGCACAAATAAATCATTTAATTGATTTATTAAATCTTCATTTTCCCTCAACAAGGCATCTTTAGAGAATATTCTCTCAAACTTGAATTCAAATCAAATTGAATTATCCCTTCCAACATAGAATTAATTCTCCTCTTACATGTCCCCCACTAGGAATTTAAGACCCCTTCTTCTCCCTCCAACAAGCCAAATTTGACATTTGAAAAAACCAGCTAATGTCATTTATTGGCACATTCCTCAAAACATGCACATCCTTGGCCCATTCACATGGGGACAATTCGATCCTTGTCATTAGCTCAAGATTAGTTCCACATTCACCCATTTTGCATCTCTCTGCATCATTCTCTCCTATAAATAGATAACTCATCCTTTCCATTTGATCATCCACAAATCCACAATTCATGCAAAGTTGCTCTCTTCACATTGAGAGCTAATTTTTTCCACTTCATCTTCAAGGAATTTTATCATTGAGCTTGTCAAGGGTTGGGAAAGGGTCACTTTTCACAACAAAGTGACACCAATCCACTATGGGATAGGTATGCATTGTGCTTCTTTGATACTTTCAATTAGTTTATTTTATGATTTTGTTTGTGAAGTACGGTGTATTATCTCATATGAGCATTTATAGGTTTGAATGAACTAACCCATGTTATGGAGTTTAGAATGTGTGTAGACTTCTAGAGTGCTCATAGAAGCATGTTTGGGATGGAAAGCTCTCAAAATCTTCGTTGAACTCATGGAGGTTGATGAAGTTCTGGCGCAAGCAAAGGTAGAGATGCAAGGATTGGAAGCTAAAAGGAAGTGCCATAAGAAGTCGGGGAAGCAGTAGAAGGAGAAGCCTCTGAAGGAGATAGCCAAGTGTCTATTGGGTCTAGGTGGAGCTCGTTAAGACTGGTCTTGTTTGTCTATGTCTGATTTTGAATTCTCCTTCCGCTTTTGTTGTATTAAAGCGTGTAATTCTGAACATTGTTAATGGTGGTTTTTTTGTAAGGATTTTACTAGTAAACAGTTATAGCCTAGGTTATGGGGTTTATTTAATGTTTTACTCTAGACATTAAGATGCCTCTATTTTTTCCGTTTGTTGTGGAATATTGGTGGGTAATGACACTAAACATCATCCCCTTTAGTTAAATAAATCAAAATATTTATTTAACTATGTCTAAATTATTTTCCATCGCGTTTTGATTTATTTTAATCCATAAATGTAAAGCAAAAAGGTCAAATCACCTAATCTTCACTTAAGTTAACTAAATCAGGATTAAATCTAATCTTAATACAAGTCCCATCCTCTAGCTTTTCCCACTTTCATAAATAAATCATTTAATTGATTTATTAAATCTTCATTTTCTCTCAACAAGGCATCTTTAGAGAATATTCTCTCAAATTTGAATTCAAATCAAGTTTACTTGTTCCTTCCAACATAGAATTAATTCTCCTCTTACATGTCCCCCACTAGGCATTTAAGACCCCTTCTTCTCCCTCCAACAAGCCAAATTTGACATTTGAAAAAAACCAGCTAATGTCATTTATTGGCACATTCCTCAAAACATGCACATCCTTGGCCCATTCACATGGTGACTAGTGGATCCTTGTCATTGGCTCAAGATTAGTTCCACATTCACCCATTTTGCATGTCTCTCCATCATTCTCTCCTATAAATAGAGAACTCATCCTTTGCATTTGATCATCCACAAATCCACAATTCATGCGAAGTTACTCTCTCCACATTGAGAGCTAATCTTGTCCACTTCATCTTCAAGGAATTTTATCATTGAGCTTGTCAAGGGTTGGGAAAGGGTCACTTTTCACAACAAAGTGACACCAATCCACTATGGGATAGGTATGCATTGTGCTTCTTTGATACTTTCAATTAGTTTATTTTATGATGTTTTTTGTGAAGTATGGTGTATTATCTCATATGAGCATTTATAGGTTTGAATGAACTAACCCATGTTATGGAGTTTAGAATGTGTGCAGACTTATATGGTGCTCATAGAAGCACATTTGGGATGGAAAGCTCTCAAACTCTTCATCGAACTCATGGAGGTTGATGAAGTTCTGGCGCAAGCAAAGGTAGAGATGTAGGGATTGGAAGCAAAAAGGAAGTGCCAGAAGAAGAAGTCGGGGAAATGGCAGAAGAAGAAACCTCTGAAGGAGATAGCCAAGTGTCTATTGGGTCTGGTTGGAGCTCGTTAAGACTGGTCCTATTTGTCTGTGTCTGATTTTGAATTCTCCCTCCGCTTTTGTTGTATTAAAGCATGTAATTCTGAACATTGTTAATGGTGGTTTTTTTGGTAAGGATTTTACTAGTAAACAATTATAGGGGTTATGGGGTTTATTTAAAATTTTACTCTAGACATTAAGGTGCCTCTAGTTTTTGTCATTTGTTGTGGACTTTTGGTGGGTAATGACACTGAACAATAGATGTACTTTTTTATCTTTACAACTAATACAAAAATTTCATGTTACTGATCCAAAAAAAAAAATCTTGTTCTTTAATCACATGAGTTAAATAATTAAATTAATTAGTCTATAATCATATTTGTTATTTAAGAGGCATGATATATTTACTTAATTAAATTGAAATAAAAACATATTAAATGAATAAATAGAAGAAAAACAAGAAGCATTTTTATAAGTAAAAAGGAAGCAACAATGGAACCCAAACTAGAAGAAAACCATAAGCAATCTTGGAAGCAAATGTGGAAGCAAAACTGAAAGCAAAACTAGAAGCGAAAGTGGAAGTAAACCTGGAAGAAAAGTTGGAAGTAAAACTGGAAGAAAAATTGGAAGCAAAACCAAAAGAAAAACTCGAAGCAAAATCGGAAGCAAAACTGGAAGCAAAATCGAAAGGAAAAAGGGAAGCAAAATTGGAAGCAAAACTGGAAGAAAAATAGGAGGCAAAACTGGAAGCAAAAATCAAAGCCAAACCAGAAGCAAAACTGGAAGCAAAACTGGAAGCAAAAAAGGAAGCAAAACTGGAAGCAAAATTGGAAGCAAAACTAAAAGCAAACTTGGAAGAAAAACTAGTAGAAAACTTAAAAGAAAAACTAGAAGTAGACATGAAAGCAAAACTGGAACCAAAATTGGAAGCAAAGCCGAAAGAAAAACTAGAAGCAAAACTGGAAGCAAAACTAGAAGCAAACCTAGAAGCAAAATTGGAGGAAAAACTGGAAGCAAACCTGGATGCAAAACTAGAAGAAAAATCAAAAGAAAAATTAGAAATAAACATAGGAGTAGACATAGAAGCAAAATCAGAAGCCAAATTAGGCACTAATTTAGGTGCTATTTTCGATGCTATTTCCCAACACTATTTGAGAAACTAATATTGGTGTTATTTTTGGCGTTATTTTCGGTGCTATTTTAGGTGCTAAAAGAGGCGCTGTGATTTTCTGGAACTAACTAATGACACTAAACAATAGATTTACTTTTTAATCTTTACAAGCAATACAAAAATTTTGTGTTACCGATCCAAAAAAAAACCTTGTTATTTAATCACATGAGTTAAATAATTAAATTAATTAGTCTATAATCATATTTGTTATTTAAGAGGCATGATATATTTAATTAATTAAATTGAAATAAAACATATTAAATCAATAAATAGAAGAAAAATAAGAAGCATTTTTATAAGCAAAAAGGAAGCAACAATGGAAGCCAAACTAGAAGAAAACCATAAGCAATCTTGGAAGCAAACATGGAAGCAAAACCGAAAGCAAAACTGGAAGTAAACCTGGAAGCAAAGTTGGAAGCAAAACTAGAAGCAAAATTGGAAGCAAAACCAGAAGCAAAACTCGAAGCAAAATCAGAAGCAAAATTGGAAGCAAAACTGGAAGGAAAAATGGAAGCAAAACTGGAAGCAAAACCAGAAGCAAAACTCGAAGCCAAACCAGAAGCAAAACTAGAAGCAAAACTGGAAGCAAAAGTAAAAGCAAAATTGGAAGAAAACATAGAAGAAAACTTAAAAGAAAAACTAGAAGAAAATGTGAAAGAAAAATTGGAACCAAAATTGGAAGCAAAGCCAGAAGCAAAACTGGAAGCAAAACTAGAAGAAAACCTAGAAGCAAAATTGGAGGAAAAACTAGAAGCAAACCTGGATGCAAAACTAGAAGAAAAATCGGAAGCAAAATTAGAAACAAACATAGGAGTAGACATAGAAGCAAAATTGGAAGCCAAATTAGGCACTAATTTAGGCGCTATTTTTGATGCTATTTCCGAGCACTATTTGAGGAACTAATAGGGGTGTTATTTTTGTCATTATTTTTGGTGCTATTTTAGGTGCTAAAAGAGGCATTGTGATTTTTTGGCGCTAACTATGATGCAGACTCTAGCACCACATCTAGCACCACAGTTGGCACAAATGTCAGTGCCGAGATGATCATGCCTATTTGTGCTAAGTTTAACACTAGTCAAGTTGCTCGATTCATGAGCTGAAATACACTAAAATTTGGTGCTAATTTCCTGTTGTGTTGTTGTGCCCTAATAGACTAGTAGGACTCTCAAGTTGATACCATTCAAATATACTCTATTGGCTGTTTAAAAATTTTGTTTTTTTTTTTGAGATTTTTACTTTAACAGGGATAGTTCTCTTACAAAAGACACTCAAAATATCAAAGGAATGATGAATAAATCCAATATATAAACATTTATGTAACAATAACTTTTCTAGAATTTGTAAACCATCTTTTGACTAGAGAATTTTCCCAGATTTATTTTATTGCTAATTGGACACATGCATAGAAATTATCTCAGAAGTATTTATTCCCTTTTTAATGTGACTCCATAGAGTGCCTTATAATAGCATTCACAAAAAGAATTATAGAATCGAAATAGTTTGGAAAAAATATTTGAAAAACCTAGAAAATCAATGGACTTAAGACTGAGTATATTCTAGCGCCTCCATAGCAGCTATTAATCTCCACTTCCCATGTGATGCTCAACAAACAATATTTAATTGAATAACTGGCCATTTCCCTTCATTATATGCACTGATCTAGCATAGAATAGCATGTCTTGTTCTTGCTCAAAATCAAATTCGTTCTGAAAAATTCCATCTAGTAATAAGGGGTTTTCATCCCATTGCATATAAGGTTTTCATCCTGGTGATAAACTTCAGCATAGCTCGATGAGAATAAAAATCCAAAAAAATTTATGAATGACTCTTCCTTCACAATCGATCCCTTTAATGAATCTAAAGTTGCCACTTTTATTTGCCAAAAGTCAATCGATCCTTAAGGAAGATATTTTTTCCACTTTTGAAAAAAATCAGAAGTCTTATCCGAATAACATAAGTACTCAACCAAAGGTAATCAAGTTAACTCAACCCTTTCTCTTGATTACTATTATAAGTAAGGTAATTAATATTTTGGAGGTGTTTGGGCCTACACTCACTAGTTTCCTTTCTTTAATAGTTTTTGAGGCCTTGATACCAACCACTTGAACTTACTTTGCAAATTTTTTTTTTCATGAGACCTCTTTTCTTTGAGGTGTTTTTACATTATTAGAACCACATAATCTTAGTAAGGGACCTTGTCCTAGATATCCTAGAGATAGCTATAAATTATGGCTAGGACATTGTCTCCTTGAAATCTATATTTCTAGATACTAAGGAAAAAGAACCCTATATCGTATAATGAACTATAGATTTAGTAACAAGGTGTGCTATACTAAAATTTCACACTTTTATGTATGTATGTTTTAGAATCATAGATAAATTATTAATTAATTATGATATTATAAGGAAATTCTTGGATAAATCTAGGGAAAGGGTCTGTAAACTTGTAATGCTTCATTTCCATGATATTTTCTCTTATATAAATTTATACACCAAATTTTCGTTAGGTAATTAAGAAAGGAATCAATTACTATATTCCTTTCCTTAACTACATTGGTTAGGCTCATTGACATCAATTATTGAGTGTACATAGTATCATACTAGATCTTCAATTTATTTAGTTAACCACTTGGTGAATTCATTTAAGGTGTGAATAATTTGTTGTAGGTTGGGACTCCATGGGAAATTCTTGATCTATCTTATGTTAATTGGACTTAAGTTCTATAAGATACCAAGTTACATAACGTATGATCCAAGTAACCATATTAGTAAGACATACTCATATACTATTTCATGCATGCTTATTCAAGATATAGTGAGAATGTAACTATGATGTATTATATTGTGTGAGTTCTTATACTTTAAAATAAAAATGTGTTGAGACATCTTAGTATATAAGTTGTAGTACAACAATTAGATATGTGTATAGTGACATAGTATTAAGGGAAGTATTTCAAACTCTATGTAAGCAATAGTAGGATGTACATACATTCTTATCATATGATGTAACTTACGACTAACTATTGAGGTCATAATGGATATAAATAAAAAGTAAAAACATTATCTAGACCTTGAACCAAACTAATATGAGTATTGGATTGTGTCATAATGTGAATGAGATCATAGTGCTAGAAATATTAATATTTACGTTATTGAAGGTACATTTGAATAAGAAGATATAAAGGATATGTAGTGATATCCATTGGTCTTAGGTATGACTCATATGTCGTTTATGTTCAAAGAAAGTTTGCAATTATGGCAATTTAAGTGATCTGGATAATTGTTCAACTTTTCTCATTTTAGCCAATAACCAAATTAGAATTTGGGGATTTATATAATTTTTACATTATGAATAATAAAGGTTTTGAGGCCTAATTAGAGATCCCAATGTTATATGAAAGTTTTATATTTTAGGCATTCTAAATTTGGAATTATGTTGAAATTCCTGGCTTGTTGTTAACTACTATTAAATATTGACAATCATTAATGGAACTTTTTCGGAGTGTAACATAGTAATTAATGAAACATTGATAATGGGAAAATCCATGTGTAGGTCTTTTGAGAGACCTTGTGAGGAGAACTATGTGTGACTTTGATCTATTTGGAAGTGGTTATGTAGGAAATCCTTGGGAGAAGGATTCCCTAAAGACCTCAAGTCCATAGGGGGAGGGTCTACGAGATGATAACTCCTATATTTTGGGGTTTTCCTAATTATTTTGACTTTCTCTCTTCATTAGGCTTCATATGAGGTTAAAATAGGTATTAGCTGGTTATGGAAGATCTAAAAAAATTGATTACTTGTATTTAATGTGTGATGTGTTTCAAATAGTAAGCTAATGAACAGAATGAATTTGATTGCTTGAGTAGTTGTTTAAATTCATTACAAGAAATATGCTTATAGGTTTCCCACACAAGCCATGGGAGTAACTGAAATATACTTATAGCTTCTTCTCAAAAGTCATAGGGCTCTAAACAATGGCCTGGGTATCCTTACTAACATCATGAGCTTAGGTGTCCACTTTCTTTCCCTTCTCCTATGTGTGAAAATTGCCCACCCCATCCAGCAGTCACTTCCCCTGGCTCCTCCTTATCTCATCCTGAAAAACCTAAAGTGTGAGGGAAATATTCTTCATTGTTTCTTTTATGTATTTGGTGATAACCCTAAGGAATTGGATGGTCTTTTCTTGGTTCTGGTGTATGGTATCAATTTCAGTCAAAAAAAATTTCTTTTCTTGGTCAGAACCAACAATGGCTTGAAGATCATCCATCTATTTTCCCCACCTTTCCCACCTCTCAAAGGACCTAGTGAAGGAGGTAATCACATGTCCCAATATGACTTATTCTCCACATTCCTAGGCCAAATGATTTGTTATTCCAAAACCTTTCCCTCTAAGATTCAAATCCTTTCTTTAGGAGTAACCAATTGGTCCCCAAAATCCATTTCATAATATCCTTCTAGACATTAATAGTCTATGAAATTTTATTCAATTTTTTGCTTATAGGGTTGGTAGGGATACAAATTGACCTAGGTTCAGTGCCAGGTTACTCTAGATTGATGCACAGGTTGGGAGAATTATGAGGGCTATGGTTAGAAATGGGTGCAATGTTGGGAAGCTCTGAGTTGTGGCCCTAAGTTGAGGAGTGAATGGGATAATTGGCTGGGGTGGGGTTCCGCGAATCATCATTGTAATTGGAGTCATCAAAATCCCCTGACCTAGAAGAAATGGTAGTGGGCATGGGCTCTGACAGGGGAGTGCATTTGATATGAATGAGATGGGTATTTTCATTAGCAGGGGCTTTACCCCAAGCTCGGGTGCTACGATGAATGACAGGAGGAGTTTTATCGATAGTGGAAGAAGGGCTAGGGTCCCTAGCGGATTGGTGGGTCTAGGATAGCAAAGGAATTCTTACAAATAGTAGCAGGGGAGGGAAGCAAAGCTGTATGAAACTTGCATAAGTGTAATATAAGGCCCTGGTGCAGGGGTAACTTCTTACATTTAGCTTGGAAATTCCTAATAGATTGTTGAAGTCAAGACATAATCCAAAAGGGGAAATTCATTTTGATATTGTACCTAAGATGATTGAGCATAGGGAAAAGACGGGTGTGGAAGTGGAAAAATCTCCCTTCAAGAGTGATGTACCTCATGAGAATTTCAGTAATGGTTTGCCAAACATCAGGAAGGTCCACGTGGTTGAAACCATTCTGCAACCTATTCACTTTCTCACCCTCTTTCAGGAACCATTTCATGTCCTCTTAGTGATGGCTCTTCAATTTGTGTAGAATGCAACTCCCTTCTAGGTAAAGCCTCGTGACCTCTACAATAAGCTTAGGGGTCACCATAAGAGAGACATTTCCAACAATAATAGTCTCATCCACCCATGAATTGGTGAACTCCATGGAAATTTTGGGGTTAAAACCTTGCATCCCCTCCACATACGAGGCCAACTTATTCTGTTCAAGAATCTCCCAGACCTCTTTGTCCTGCTTCCAACCATCACAAGTAGTAGGTTCATCTTGGACCAAATCCCCTCCCATTACGACACACACAAAAATCAAAGAAGAGAAACACCAGTAATGGAAATGGCTATTCAGAAACTAGAGTCACAAATAATATTAAACCATAAAAGATTGATTAGGAGGCTTAAGTTGCTATAAATGATGAGTGTGACAACCTTCAAAATGAGCTAAATTTTTTTAGCTCAATCTCATTTGGACAATACTTTGACATTATTTTGAATTCATTCAAGCACTTGATTGGTATATGGCAGATATTATCCCATTTTATCAAATTTGGAGTAAAATCTCTAAAATTTGCTAAGACATCAATGATTTTATTGCCGCTCCTAAACATGTGATTCACACTGCAATTCCCAAGGGCCATCATAAGATTGCAAGCTAAGGGTGCAAGGTCCTAAGGAGTCCAACAGGGATAGGAAAGCCCAATTAGTATAAGAACCATATTCTTCGAGTCCCCTTCGATGATTAAGTTAGAGAACCCAACATGTGTGGAAATTTAAATTATGTGGAAGGTTGCAACAACCTCAAAAAAACTAGAGGATTTAACCCCCAAATTGACCACATAATCTATAACTAAACTTCCCTTTTCATCACGGATTACTTGGGTTGGGTTTGGCCAAGCCACCAAAATTGAGCTTCAACTAGCTAGGTTCAGGGGGGCCCTTTTTAAGCTATAATGTTTATTTTGAAGAATAAATATGAATCTACCACCAACATTAATGAATATTTTTCTTGATTAGATGAAAAAGAGAGCTATATATTGTAGCCCTAATATGCATAAATGGTGCATCTCTCTCTTCTTTTATCATTCTATGTTTTTAGTTCTCTTCTAATGATTAATATTTTATCACAATCTTACATCATTATTAGCTTCCAAATACAGACTTATGGAAAGGAATTATGTATACAACTTCATTAAAAATATTATCATATACCATAATAATCTTCCATTTTCATTACTTATAACATGTAGTAGTTATACTCCCTACTCTATACACCCCAACTAATATAAATAATCATAGACATGTAATCTAAACTTTTTTATCAACTCTTATGAAAACAATTTTCTTGAATATGATTCAATTCTTACTTTACTTAAAAGTGCTAATTGTAAATACCTCCTTCAACAAAGTGTAAAATATTATTGCAACCATGTGTAAACTACCCCTAATCTCTCTTCCCCTACCATAGTCATCATACCCTCCTTAGACTTACTTTATTTTAATTTGTGAGACATAACTCTTAGCATCAAAATAACTAATCAATTTATAGATAATCAATCAAATTTTCATACTTAAATTTATTTTGTAATGAATTTTTAATTACAAGCAAATTTTATAAATTTATAAAGATAAAAGCATGCTTACTATTATTTGATTATTTTCAAGACCATATGCTTTTTTTTTTTACTCATTTTCTTCTATAATTAAATAAATCCTATTTATTTAATTATTTTATATTTTTCCCTCCACTATTAAATAATTATTTTGATTATTTACTAATTTATCATTTTTCTCCACATTTTAATTATATAATTGTTTCTAAATAATTTTAATTAAAAGTCAACTTTTCCCTCTTTTTCTATAATTAAATAATTGCTTTATTATTTAATTGTTCATTTTCCCTCCTAAATTAAATTATTTTATAATTATTTAATTTACTCCTGCAGCCTCTTTTTTTGTGCCAATTACCTCCTTTATCCCAATTAACCTCCACCTTTGATAAGGTTTTATTACCTTTCAATCTCCACCACCCATCCTTAACTAAACCCTATTTTTGCCCTAAGCCTATTTCATTGTTTCTCCAATCAATCTCATCCATTGACCATCATCATTCCTTATCATTTAATCTTGGCCCTTCATTCAAATTTGGTTTTCTATAAAAGAGACCTATCCCTTTCTTTTCAAGACTACAACCAATATCTTTGATGAAGGCAAGCTAAACAAGTAAAGGGGAAAAATAAATATTTTTAAATTATATAAGTGTTGAGAGTAGTGGAATTTTCAAGTTCCATTCAATTTATCGAAGTAATATAGAAGATTAAAAAACCACACTTTTAATAGATTTAGATACGAAATAGATTTCTGTCATAAATACATTTTAACATAATAATTTACACAACTGTGTAGTGAATATAATATCTGAAAAGTCACTAGAGAAGATAGGATTATAAACAACATTAATTTTTCTATTTTTTATAGATTTTTTTGATACTACAATGAAGGGAAAAAGAAACGTTGTTCAGAAATTTCCAACATTGCCCACAAACTTCAAAGCCGTGAGATTGGTAACAAGTTGTAGGAAAAGTTTGATATTTGTTATCTGCGTGGAGATGAAATATCCAAGATTAATGAAATAGTTACAGCTCACGGTATTATATTTGCTTTGGCAGAGTCAGGTCTCTATGCTGCATTATTTGAGAGTGAGAAGTTGGCCTGGTATCATAGAGTTTGATGATATCACTGGGAAACTTATCACTTTTTCAGGTCATGATCATACTTACAGACAATCGACTAATGATAATCGAGATCAGAGACAGCGGTTGGACATTGGCAACCAAGGAAAATAAACGTGATGTGCATCAAAGACAAGATCCCAGTCGAATCGAAGACAAGATTGGAATCATCTAGGGTGAATAAAATCCCAGTCGAATCGAAGACAAGATTGGAATCACGAAAAACAGAGTGATATAATTTGAGGTATCGAAATCGCAGAACATCGAATACGGGAGAAAGCCTTTTATGATATAATTTGAGGTATTGGAATCTTTTATGAGAAAGATTGTAGGAATGTTGTAAGAAAAATTAGGGGAGAGGTGAAATTTTGATATTTTGTAAATTTATTCCTAATAACAGTTAAAACAACAATCACTGATACTAATAAATTAGACCTGAATATAATTTTATAGACTTTACCAGTTAAAACAGTTTTCTTTGGTTAATGCTTTAGCAAAACAGCATCTGGTTGAGCTCTTCTAATGTATTCGAGAGGGGTTGCTCTGTACTTCAATGAGAATCCATCCGCAGCATTAACTGGGACTGTAATGAGAGAATTATTCATCTTGTTATAGCGCATGAATTGAATTGAATTGAATTATTCATCAAGTAACAAAGGATTTTATTTGTGTGCCTATCAAATGCAGCACAGAGACCTGAAAGAAAAAAAGCAGTAAACTATTTGAAAAAAAGCAGTAAACTATTTGAAAAAAAGCAGTAATCGATCCCTTAAGGGTCCAAAGGGAAAAATGCCTACAAAATTCAGCATGAGGTTACTCAGACACCATGATGCTTAGAAAATTCTCATCTAATCCTATGGGATCTCATTGTGCCCCTATACAATAACCTCTCTCAGTTTTCATTATCTCAGAGTGGTTTTCCCGTAGTCTCTAGTTTTCAGTTGATGGAAAAAGTGTCAAATGGAAACAGTGGAAAGTTGCAAAGTGGTGCAATTTTTTTTCTGCAACTTGTGTGACCAAACAAACTATTCCAATGCATCTGAATAGGCATGTTTATGCTATTCATGGTCCTCTTTCACACCCAAACACGCAGAATCGCTCCAAGCTATGTTCAGCCGGATCGATCCCTTAAGGGTCCAAAGGGAAAAATGCCTACAAACTTCAACATGAGGTCACTCGGACACCGTGATGCTTAGAAACTTACCATCTGATCATATGGGATTGTGCTAGGATCCTCTACAATAACCTCTCTTGGTTTTCGTTATCTCAGAGTGGTTTTCCCGTAGTCTCTAGTTTTCAGTTGATGGAAAAAGTGTCAAATGGAAGCAGTGGAAAGTTGCAAAGTGGTACAATTTTTGTTCTACAATTCATGTGACCAAACAGATTGTTCCAACGTGTCTGAATAGGAATTTTTTATGCTAGGAATGGTTCTCTTTCACACCCAAACACGCGGAATCACTCTAAGCTATGTTCAACCAGATCAATCCCTTAAGGGTCTAAAGGGAAAAATGCCTACAAACTTTAGCATGAGGTTACTCAGACACCGTGATGCTTAGAAACTTTTTGTATGATCCTATGGGATCTTGTTGGACCCCTCTACAATAACCTCTCTCAGTTTTCATTATCTCAGAGTGGTTTTCCTATACTCTCCAATTTTCAGTTGATGGAAAAAGTGTCAAATGGAAGCAATGGAAAGTTGCAAAGTGGTACAATTTTCGTTTTGCAACTCCTGTGACCAAAAAAACTATTCCAACAGGTATGAATAGCCATGTTCATGCTAGGCATGGTCCTCTTTTGCACCCAAACACATGAAATCACTCTGAGCTACGTTCAATCGGATCGATCCCTTAAGGGTCCAAAGGGAAAATTGTTTGCAAACTTCAGCATGAGGTTTCTCATACACCGTGATGCTTAGAAACTTCTCATCTAATCCTATGAGAGCGAGTTGAACCCATCTACAATAAAATCTCTCAATTTTCATGATCTCAGAGTGGTTTTCCCATAGTCTCTAGTTTTCAATTGATGGAAAAAGTGTCAAATGGAAGCAGTGGAAAGTTGCAAAGTGGTGCAATTTTCGTTCTGCAACTCATGTGACCAAATGAATTGTTCCAATGCATCTGAATAGAAATTTTTACGCTAGGCATAATCCTCTTTCACACCCAAACACGTGGAATACAGATTTGTTGAAGGATGAATGATGAATGATAAGAGAATTTGAGTGGATGAAAAGTATATTTCTAATGAAATGTTGAAATTTTGTTTGATCTTCTCCAAGATGAGTTTAGGACAAGAGTCCCCTGAGTTGTTGATTGGTTTGGAAATCTTTGTATTGCATCGGCTTGTTTCTTACTATTATGCTATTATAGATTTTTTCTAAGCATCCATAGCTTGTTCAAAAGCACCTGTTTTAGGCTTTTAGCCATAGCAGCAAGACAATGAATTGTTTGGCTAAATGCTTTGATAGACATGTATGAAAAATGTGTTAGCATAGACAAGGTAGTGAACTCTTTGAAAAAATGCCTCAAAGAAATGTGGTTTCATGGTGATGGGATGGCATGATGAATGCCATGACAAGCAAATTGCTATGGATTGTCATGGCATTCCATCACCATTGAGACCACATTTCTTTGAGGCTTTTTTTCAAATAGTTTAGAGTCTTAGGTAGCAAATGCTCCTATTAACATTTCTACAACATTCAATCATCAACCACAAAATTTTAACAAGAAAAAAAAAAGAATCAAACAACTCAAATGAGAGTGCCTGATCAAATTTATTCCTTCAATTTGTAGGGCTATACAACCCATCTGTGCTCAATTAATCTTCCTTGAAGAGAATTTTTTCATGTTGACCGAGTGAAGAAAATATGGTGTGTCTCTCTCTCACATGTTTACATATTTTGTTCAGGATAAGGAGCAATCTTTGTGCTATTATTTGAACTGGCACTATTGTTGATAGCAATTGGTGACTTGGAAATTTTAATGGCCTTGCTTTTATTGGACCTCAAGTAGATGCTATACAAATCTGTATAGGTTATGGGATAGGCATTACTAAATGCAATTTTCCGTACATGACAGTCCATGGGGCATTTAAATAAATTAACTTATAAAAATTTAAACTTCACTTGTCTGGTGGTCATTCACATAAATCAAGGAGAGACAAATCAAGGAGATCTTTACTTGATAGCCTTTCACCAATAGAAGTGACTAATACATAATCAAGGTGTTATCTGAAAAGTTAATGACGCTATAGGTATATCTTGTGTAGATTTCATTTTTCATAACTGTCTTAAATTCTTTATGTCCTAAATACTTAATTTCATTATAATTTGTACTCATATATTTCATAACTACTAGAAGCAATACCAAATCAAAGTTATTTCTTAAAATATTAAATTTTTCTATTATTATATTTATAGAATAAGAAAGTGTTGGTTTTGAAATATTCCTTTTCTTAAAGAATTGTGCTGACGTTTTAAAGTAGGGTATTTTGTTTATTTTGTTTTAAATGCAGGGAGGCCTTTTAAAAATGGACTTATGGATCTTGATTCTTGCAGATGGAGGCTTTTTTGAATATTTATCCACACTTGGTATTATTCCCAAATTGAATCTATTGTGAAATTGTTGAGACCCAAGATTTGTTTTCGTTGAGAGCAGAGTTAGCAAACTATCATTTCTAAACATATTCTTTTAAGATGTTTCTTGAACATATCAATATACATTTTGCAAATTTAAACATGTTTATAACTAATTTGTATATTTCTTGAAGACAACGGAGTAGCAAGGTGAAAAAACCAAAATCACAAGTAGATTTAGTTCAAGCATTGGGCATTTGAAACTTGAAATTCAC
Organism: Sequoia sempervirens; assembly: GCA_007258455.2. Taxonomy (NCBI): domain Eukaryota; kingdom Viridiplantae; phylum Streptophyta; class Pinopsida; order Cupressales; family Cupressaceae; genus Sequoia; species Sequoia sempervirens. The sequence goes on along the minus strand of VDFB02000363.1, from coordinate 163,682,059 downwards.
AAAGCATTTTTAAATGCTTTAAAGGGCTTCCATTCTATGTTATAGTTTTTTGTTTTAGATCAACTCACATCTTTTTCGGGATCTTAAAAAGAACATTTCAATTTTTGCTACAAGAGCTTAAAAATAAATTTAGGACAAACTTAATAGAGTTGGTTTTCAGATTTAACAATTGAACAAGGAAACTTTCATATCTCATTTTGGTGCTTTAAAAGGAATCAATATAATTTCTTTGTGGAATTAAAATGAACAAGTGTTTCTCTATTTTGTAAATTTCTTACTCAAAGTAATACCATCAAAAGGAAAAATGCGCTTCTCTTGCGCCTCACGGTGATCTTGAGAATCAAAAGGCCTTTTAGTGATCTTAAGTTGGATAAAGTAATTACCTCCACACTTCATTTTGGAACTAAAATTGAACAAAACATCTAGTGAGTGTGAGTAAACCTATCGTGTGCATTCTCTCTTTGTTTCTCAACAAAGATTGATTGAGTTATGCATATGTTTTCTGGCTTTTGTTTACGTTAGAGGGCATGCCTTGGGGAAAAATTACTCACCCAAGTGAATAACTCAACCAGTAACACTCTAAATTCAAGAGCATTTCCATCTGGGATATAAAAGTGGGTACTAGAACAAAGGCTAGTATCACCTAGTTGGCTCCGATGAGAAGGGTAGCAATGGTCTCTTGCCTCGATGGGTCAACTCCTACAAATGAAAAGTCTGAATTAAAACCCTTGTTGTAGAAAGGCCCAAATCCCTATCTATTTGTTGGTGCAAGAACGGTCATTCTGAAGCCCCCCACACTTTTACAGTTTTTATTAGAAATGGAAAGTATGCCATGGGAGTTTCATGGGTACTAATGCTTGGCTTCCTTGAGAAGTGAGTGTTGTGGAGGGGATCCAGTGGGGTCAAGCATCTAACCATTCACTAAAAATAAGCATAGTTGGACTTGTCCAAGTGGGTACTCAACAAATACAGTCTTTCATAGCCATAGGGTTGTGCTTGTTCTTGGATACAAAACACTTTTCTTGTTCGAAAATATTGGCAAAAAAAAAACTTAACATGAGCACCAAATCTCAAACCCTTTAGGAGAAGCAAATACCTTTGAACAAATTCACATGCTATTTCTTTCCCTTGGGATTCGTATCCTTAGAGGCTTCTAAGAATTTCAATTTCATCTCAATTTTCTCCTACTAAGGTCAACATTAGGTAAACTTTTCCTTCATTTCCTTGATTTCCACATAATGCACTTTGTGGGATGAAAGAAAATTAGAACATTGGACATCTAGTTTCAAAAGCTAATCAGGAGTGTGTTTTTGGTAAAAACAACTCATTCAGAAAAGCTAAGAAACAATTGGACCCCACGCATGTGCTTGGAATCCTTTGGTCATATGGTTTTCATGCAAACATTAGTCTTTTCATTTTGAAGTACTCTTAGAGACAATAATTTTCTTCACTATCTTGGTCTTGTAAACAAAGTCCCTACTAGGTTCATTTAGAATCAATCAAACACTTCATTCATCCAAACATTTAACATCTCCATCTCATAAACAACTTTAGATCTTTGGAAACATCATTATCTAGATTTGGGTACATCCTTAAACCAAATAAAAATCATTTTTTTAGTTAGGTGTGTTTGGATGAATCCTTCCTCACACACTTAGTTATATTATCACAACTTTTCAATCAATTCATCCTAAGATAACATCTAACATCTTAGGGTTTACAAGTTCATTATCCAATCAAACCAATCAAAATCACAAATCCTAAAGTCTAGCATTGATCCAAGGTTCCTAAACATTCAACGCCCATATCATTCACCCCTTTTTTCCTTCATCTCATCTTTGGTCATAAACCCCTTAGAGGTCAACAAGGTCAAAACACAAGAAAAACATGGAATATAAACTTGATCCATACATCGTGAGTGGTCTAAACCAACCAAACTATCAAAGCCTTGCAATGCCAATTGATTATCAACACTCACAATTATACTATGCGTACATGGGATCATTATCTCCTACAAACCTCGATGGTACAACAAATGTGAGTATGCCCAGTCAAGAGTTTGGAACAACTTTCCCGATGATAGATTTAAATCCAAGTCCACACCTACAAATCTATCAACTGCACAATGAATACATGAGTATTTAAATGAACAAAATTATCCCACCAAATCCATACATTCCAAATGTGAATATACCAAGTACAAGTTTACCAAGAATGAATGTTTCAAATTCACACTTGGAAAAATTTGGGATAGATATGTTCGCAAATCATACAAATGTTGTTCAAAGTCCAAAAAACATGATAACGACTATATATATTGATCTAAGTCGAGATAACACCATGAAAAATAAAAATAAAGGAAATATGATTCCCAACAACAACAATGTTCAATTTCAACACATAATTCTAAATCTGAATATCATCCCAAATCAAAACATTGTCCAAAATCAATTTGTCCATGATCCCATGCAAACACCACAAGTTTACATTCCAAATATGCTTAACAAAATCCAAGTCAACCATATCAAGGAAGTCCAAATAAAAATTCACTAGATCAACTTGCTTCACTTTCCAAACTAATTGACTTATTGAGCCAATACACATCTTCACCTCAAGATCAATACATTCTACCATTGGTTGAACCATGTCATCAAAGCATTGAGTTGTGTTCACAACCACACCAAGAACAATATCTCCAATGTCAAGAAGTTAGATATAAGGATCAACCACATTAACAAATCCAACCCCCACATCTCGAAGATCAATCACCATATCTCAAAGATCAATCACCACATCTCCAAAATCAATCTCTACAAGGTCAATTTAAAGTACGAATCTCACAAGGTAACAAAAAAAAGTACACACCACTTGGGAGACCAATTGAATTAGTCTTGCAACAATTGGTACAAGAAAATCTCATCAAGCTCCCCATCTATGGGAACTATCAAGAACCCCTAGTTAAACCACCAGGGTATGAGGAGGAGTACCATTGTGATTTTCACAAAACAAAGGGACATGAAACATAAAATTGTATTTGACTCAAGAATCTCATTCCAAGACCTCATTGACCAAAATATAATCACTATTGGGGATAAAAATTAAGATGCAACCACTAGTGATAGAATTGATAATCTTCCCACCGCAATTTTTGAGAACAATGATCAAGATCTATCCATCAAAGAGCACATTGAATATTTTTTTATCTCATCCGAAGATCAAATCAACATATATCAACAGTCACTTTTCAATCATGATCAAAATTAATCAAAAATACTCAACAATGATCCAATTGAAGACATGCCAACATCACTTGACCCTATGGTTCAAGACATTGACAATCCCTCTGCCACAATTGTTGAAAACAATGTTCAAGATCTCTCCATTAATGAGCACATTGAAAATGGTTCTACCCCATCCGATGATCAAATCACCATACATCAAGAGCCACTTTTGGCGATCTATTTCAAGGAGTGTTAGAATTATTTGATCCTATTGACATAATCCACAACCCATCGACCACTGATCATGTTGAAAATGTCTCTACATCACCTAATGAATTAAAGGACATATCTCAAGAATTCACTCCAAAACATGATCAAAATTTTTCACCAAGGTATAGAAATGGTCCTTTCCAAGACATGTTGACCCCCTTCATCCTCATGGTTGCAAATATTGAAGGAACCCTTAGCTCAACATTCGATCCAATTCTAGTCAAATATCAAGAGGATATTGAACCACTTGCCATGACTAGTGATGATGTCCAAGAACCCTTTGTAAGAAACCCATCCTTTGAAACTAACCCATGTCAAGAACATGATCCAAAGCATGTCAAAAGCAATCCCAAAATTAATCAAGATTAAGAATTTGTATCTCCAAGATACCATAATGATCTAATGGATAATCTCCTATATATACAAGATTATCATATCCAAATAGATCATACTCCTCCATCTACCTATGAGATGCTTTCTTTGGATGGACACATAAATGATCTTCATTCAGGATAGGATTCCTTTACTCCTGATATTATTACACAAAAAGAGTAAGTTATTGATTTGTACCTTCAAATTGAGTTGTCAACATCGGGATCAGATATATCCCAAATTCAGACTAAGGACATCATGTATGAAGATATCCAACATTATCCACTCAAAGAAATAGGTCAAATAGAATAGGATATTTTGGAGTCAGTAGAGTAGAAAATTGAAATAACATCATATGTAATGCTCATTTATCATAAAATGCTTACTGAAAAGGACATCTCAAAACAAGCAGAATCAAAGAACAAAGGTACTACTACAATCATATTCGGGGCAACTATGTCTCAAGAAAATGCCAACATAGGGAGCACAAAGAATCCTTATGGTGAAACCAATTCCAATACTACAACTAGCCACGTCATGAATCATCATCCACCCATCACCCCATCTATGAATTGGGACCAATGTCAAAAGAAATATTTGAATCAAAGCACAAGGAATGTTATCAAAGCAAAATATGCAAAGAAATATAATGGACAAATCAAATACACATGGATACAAAAGAATACAAAGAAATATTATCCCTATCAAACTCCATCAGTCAAAGAAACTATGGGGAAAAATAAAAAAGGGAAATGTATCCATCAAAGACGTCCATAAAAAAAAAAGTAGGCTTCCCATGCGACATACAAAGTATATCAAGTAGTTGGTCCTAATTCCATACACACTTCTATATCCACCCATCATTGCTCATCTTCCCAAGTTTGGAGAGTCAAAGGTTCCAAACTGTCAACCAATCCATCTTTTATTCCTAAACACACTCCATCCACACCTCCACACATGGTATCCAATTCTCAAGGTGACCATGTATTGGAAGCCATCCTTGATCATAAGGATTCAAAAGGAATCCTATTGCGTTGTGAGCACATAGACAGAGTTAACTCTGACATCAACAAAGCAGATTAGGAATCTCAAAAGTTGTATTCAAGTGCACATATCTTTCTGAAGTAGCTTCTTCAAGTAGGATATCGATGGCACATCATGACAAAAGCATCGGCATCCACACCACAAAGGTGGTTCAACATGAGCTTAAAATCTTTCAGAAAACCAAAAAAAATAAATATCAAAATCTAAAAAAATAGAAAAAGGATTAAAAATAGTAAAGAGAAAAATCATCCTCCAGTGAAAACCACTACGGTGGCACTTTGGGTAGGTACCAATTTGAAGACCTAGCACACATGCACCATGTGTAGAATCAAGTGTCTACATAAGACAGTTCGGGTGGAAGCATCTCATCCCATCCATAATAAATCCAACATCCCATCCATCTCAGCCATAATAAATCCATTCATCCATGAACCATTTATCCAATCCATATGCATATATCTACATCCATAGTCTGAGTTATCTTGATCTTGAAAAAGTTTGGTGCATGCTTTACACTTCCTTATGATAAAAATCTTGACATGGGTCATTTTCATTGATCCTATCTTATCCCACATTATCTGAGCCATGAAGCATTATCGAATGGAGAATCCTTTGTTCGAACACCTTATCTTATCACAAGTTAATCCTTGACATCCTTTACATGCTATCCATATCCATCTGTCCACACACCTATCCAAGCATCCATCCATGGAATTCCATACATTGCTAGACATTGGGGGTAGATATTTACATTTTTCTTCAAGAATAAAACTTGATCTATTTCTTCTAGCTTATGGGGTAATCCAAACTTTGGAAAACGTGAAGTCAAATTGGTCAAAGCACTTGTGAGAAAAAATCCAAATCACTAGCTCGTGGCATATTTTTATGAGAACATTTTCCTTATTAAGCTTCATCTCTCATCGAAGATCAATCCAAACAATGAATATCAATTGCACCTAATTTGTACTTCAACGTCACATCAAATCATCCAAAACAACTTTTGTTCCAAACCAAGCTTCATCAATCTTGATCGAATCAAATCTATTCAATCCATCATCATATTAGGATATCCTTCCCAATCATTATGTTGCTTAACACTATATGTGCATTGTTGTGTATCCTCAACAATGTTATCATCATCAATCCTTTAACATCTTGGGATATCCATCTTAATCCTTGTGTTGCTTAACACTATCCTTGCATTGTTGTGTATCCTCAACAATGTTATCATCATCAATCCATCAATCCAATCAATCAACCCTTGCTTGGTTTTCAACAAAATCCCAAAACAAAGCATTGATATCATCATGTATCCAAATTGTCAAAATCTTGTGAAAAATAAAAAAACATCAGAAAAACCAAGAAAATCCAAAAACATCCAAATCATATCAAAATCCAAAAACACTCAAAAAGTTAGGAAAATGTCAAAAATATGTTATCTAAACTACGTTGTCTCTGAGCTTAAACGTAGGCAAGGCTAATCTTTGATCAGCCCTTGAGATAAAAATTCCAAAAACATTCATTAAATTTTGAAAAATCCCAAAAATATTTGAAAATTTGAAAATCAAATTGTAAAACATATTGAAAATATCAAAAATAGCCTCAAAACATTTCAAAAACTCCAAAAACATCAAAATATTTGAAAAAAAAAATTCCATCTGTCTCATCTCGCTTTCACTCGCAATAAACATTACTCACAATAAATCAATCACCATCCCCAACCTTTGGTGAAACAGTTGGAAACAAGTCTAGTAGATCAAAAGTGAAAACTCAAAACATCAAAGTCTAAGGTCTAGGATAGTATGTAAAAAATTTAATCAACTCTTTGTGTCAATAACCTATCATCCAATCAATCCCATATAAATCATCTAATAACATCATGTCTTAGGATGTATCCTTCCTACGATGGGCATTATTTATTAGAAAGAACACTTTGGATAAATGAAACAATGTGCCGCCATCCACTAACATGTCCTAGGATGTATCCTTCCTACAATGGGCATTATCTTTTGGCAATAGTTTTGGTTCTTATCCTTAAAAACACATTTCCTTTTAGTTCATGGTATTGAAGAACATTAGCTTGTTTGTTTAGTTTATCTTTGTCTTTTGACTTATCTCTTTGCCCTCATTCCAATAACCTCTCGATGATGTCCAAACAAAAGGATTTAGAGAAATAGGAATGGGACAATGATCACTATCCTTTTATCTGTTGCGCTTGTGGGGTATTCTTGTAATATATCCTCAATCATGCATGCTTTATTTGAGCGTAGCGAGGGTGTCTTAGGTGTCTAGTTGACCACATAGGAAGGCTTTCTTTTCTAAGTTTTGGTCCAAGATGTTTGAAATATCTAAACTACATTTTAAATGAGGTTTCATATGTTAGGTGTGAAGAGGAGTAATCCTATCTGATTGTCAAGCCAATGTCAATCACACTAAGTATAATGTCATCCTGGTTCTTTACACCATGATGCATCATACTTATGTTTGTAATCAAACATAAGGTAAGTGGCCCTTTTAAAATCCCAATTCTTGATAAGAAAATCATCCATCTCTCATGATCATCATCATAAATTGGGCTTGTTGAATCCTCTTGTCATCACCTGATTTCTTCTTTTCCACACTAACATCATACCAAGATAGTTTATCATCATCACTAGTATTGCATCCACAAACCATCAACATACTGCATATCATATCATATCATGTGAAAAACATCGATCATCCCACATGTGTGTTCATCATCATAATATAAATCTATTAGTTTAAGCATCTCATAAAATTAGACATTTGCATAAATATCCATTGCATAATCATATAGGAATCATCACATCATATCATCATTTAAGTTGCTTAGGATAATATAGATTGGTTATTCTAAGCATCTTAAAAACATCTCATTTGCATCATCATCACAACCATCCATACATCCATCTTGAACCTCTTTATCATGAAATTGACCCTCAAATGAAATCATTTCACTCGATCTATTGAGGGGGAAATGTACCCGTGTACTTCTTTCTGCTGGGGCATCTGAAAAAAGCATAATTTTTTTTAATTTTGATCACGATAAGCTTATTTTTTGAAACAACGCAATAAGTACATTAATTCAAAGAGGGGAAAAATGTAGAAACACAAAATTGGCATCATGCATTTAATTAGGTCATATTCATCCATCCATCAAATAAATCAAGTTTATTTGATTAATCTCTAAATCCCTCCATTTAAATTAAATAAATTCATCTTTAATACTAACATCATCCCCTTTAGTTAAATAAATCAAAATATTTATTTAACTATGTCTAAATCATTTTCCACCTTTTGATTTATTTTAATCCATAAATCTAAAGCAAAAAGGTCAAATCACCTACTCTTCACTTAACTTAACTAAATCGGGATTAAATCTAATCTTAATGCAAGTCCCATCCTCTAGCTTTTACCACTTGCACAAATAAATCATTTAATTGATTTATTAAATCTTCATTTTCCCTCAACAAGGCATCTTTAGAGAATATTCTCTCAAATTTGAATTCAAATCAACTTGACTTCTCCCTTCAAACATAGCATTAATTTTCCTCTTACATGTCCCCCACTAGGCATTTAAGACCCCTTCTCCCTCCAACAAGCCAAATTTGAAATTTGAAAAGGCCACCTAATGTCATTTATTGGCACATTCCTCAAAAATTACACATTCTTGGCCCATTCACATGGTGACAAGTGGCTCCTTGTCATTGGCTAAAGATTAGTCCCATATTCACCCATTTTGCATGTCTCTCCATCATTCTCTCCTATAAACAGAGAACTCATCCTTTGCTTTTGATCATCCACAAATCCACAATTCATGCAAAGTTACTCTCTTCACATTGAGAGCTAATTTTGTTGACTTCATCTTCAAGGAATTTTATCATTGAGCTTGTCAAGCATTGGGAAAGGGTCACTTTTCACAACAAAGTGACACCAATCCACTATGGGATAGACCTATGAATTGTGCTTCTTTGATACTTTCAATTAGTTTATTTTGTCATTTTTTTTGTGAAATATGTATTATCTCATATGAGTATTTGTAAGTTTGCATGAACTAACCCATGTTATGGAGTTTAGAATGTGTGAAGATTTATATGATGTTCATAGAAGCATGTTTGGGATGGAAAGAGCTCAAACTTTTCATCAAACTCATGGAGGCTAATGAAGTTCTGGCACAAGCAAAGGTGGAGATGTAGGGATTGGAAGTGAATAGGAAGTTCCACAAGAAGAAGTTGGGGAAGTGGTAGAAGAAGAAGCCTCTAAAGGAGATAGCCAAGCTTTTTTTGTGTCTGGGTGGAGCTTGTAAAGACCAGTTGTGTTTGATTTTGAATTCTCCCTCCGCTTTTGTTGTATTAAAGCATGTAACTTTGAACAATGTTAATGGTGGTTATTTTTTGTAATATTTTTACTGGTAAATAGTTATAGGGGTTATGGGGTTTATTTAATGTTTTACTCTAGACATTAAGGTGCCTCTGGTTTTTGTCATTTGCTATGGAAGTTTGGTGGGTAATGACACTAAACAATAGATGTACCTTTTTATCTTTACAAGCAATAAAAAAAATTTGTGTTACCGATCCAAAAAAATAATTATATTGTTATTTAATCATATGAGTTAAATAATTAAATTACTTAGTCTATAATCATATGAGTTATTTAAGAGGCATGATATATTTAATTAATTAAAATTGAAATAAAAAATATTAAATCAATAAATTGAAGCAAAATAAGAAGCATTTTTAGAAGCAACAATGGAATCCAAACTAGAAGCAAACTAGAAGCAATCTTGGAAGCAAACGTGGAAGAAAAATTGGAAGCAAAACTAGAATCAAAACTAGAAGCAAACTTGGAAGCAAACTTGGAAGCAAAACTGGAAGCAAAACCGTAAAAAAAAATAGAAGCAAAACTGGAAGCAAACCTGGAAAAAAAATCAAAAGAAAAACTAGAAGCAAACTTCAAAGCAAAACCAGAAGCAAACCTGGAAGCAAAATCAGAAGAAAAAATGGAAGCAAACATGGAAGAGAAACTAGAAGAAAAACTGGAAGAAAATCCAGAAGCAAAACCAAAAGCAAAATCGGAAGCAAAACTAGAAGCAAAACTAGAAGAAAAATTTGAGGCAAAACTAGAAGCAAACCTTGATGCAAACCTAGAAGTAAAATCGTAATCCAAATTGGGTGCTAATTTAGGCACTATTTTTGATGCTATTTCTCGGCACTAATAAGGGTGTTATTTTCGGTGTTATTTTAGGCGCTAATAGAGGCGTTGTGATTTTCTATGCTAGCTATAATGTAGTTTTTGGCACCATAGTTGGTGCAAATGTCAGCATCAAGATCATCATGCTTGTTTGCACCAGTTTTAGCTCTAGCCAAATTGACTGATTCATGAGATAAAATACACTCAAATTTGTTAATAATTGCTTATTGTGTTGTTGTGCCCTAATAGTCTGGTAGGACTCTCAAGCTAATACCATTGGAATATACTTTACCAGCTATTTGAAAGTTTGTTGTTTTTTTTGAGAGTTTTAGTTTAACAGGGATAATTCTTTTACAAAATACACTCATAATATCGTAGGAATGATGAACAACTCTAATATATAAAAATTCATGTAGCAATAAATTTTCTTGAATTTGTAAACCATCTTTTGACTAGATAATTTTCCTACATTTATTTTATTTCTAATTGGATAGATGCATATAAATTATCTTAGAAGTATTTATTCCCTATTTAATGTGACTCCACATAGTTCCTTATAATGGCATTCACAAATAGAATTGCAAAATCAAAATAATTTGGAAAAAATAAATGAAAAACCTAGAAAATTGATGGACTTAAGACTAAGGATATTCTAGTGCCTACATAGCAACTATTAATCTTCACTTCCCACATGATGCTCAAGCAAACAATATTTAATTGAATAACTGGTCGTTTCCCTTCATTGTATGCACTAATCTAGCATAGAGTAGCATGTCTTGTTCTTGCTCAAAATCAATTTTTTTCCAACAAACTCCATCTAGTAATAAAGGGTTTTCATCCCATTTCATATAGGGTTTTCATCCTAGTGATAAACTTTAGACAACTCGATAAGAATAAAAATCCAAACAATTTTCTGAATGACTCTTCCTTCCCAATCGATCCCTTTAATGAATCTAAAGTTGCCACTTTTTTTGCCAAAAGTCAATCGATCCTTCAAGGAAGATTTTATTTCCACTTTTGAAAAAAATCAGAAATCTTATCTCAATAACATAAGTACTCAATCAAAGGTGATCAAGTTAAGTCAACCCTTTCTCTTGATTACTATTATAAGGTAATTAATATTTTGGAGGTGTTTGGGCCTACACTCACTAGTTGCCTTTGTTTAATAGTTTTTGAGGCCCTTGATACCAACCATTTCAACTTACTTTGTAAATAAGAAATTTCATGAGACCTATTTTCTTTGAGGTATTTTAACATACTTAGAACCACATAATCTTAGTAAGGGACCCTGTCCTAGATATCCTAGAGATAACTATAAATTATGGCTAGGACATTGTCTCCTTGAAATTTGTATTTCTAGTAAGGAAAAAACCCTATATCATAGAATGAACTATAGATTTAGTAAGAAGGTATGTTATACTAAAATTTCACACTTTTATGTATGTATGTTTTAGAATCATAGACAAATTCTTAATTAATCATGATATTATAAGGAAATTCTTGGATAAATCTAGGGAAAGGGTCTGTAAACTTGTAATGTTTCATTTCCATGATATTTTCTCTTATATAAAGTTATACACCTGATTGTGGTTAGGTAATTAAGAAAGGAAACAATTACTATATTCCTTTCCTTAACTACATTGGTTATGCTCATTGACATAAATTATTGAGTGTACATAGTCTCATACTAGATCTTACGTTTATTTAGTTAACCATTTGGTGAATTCATTTAAGGTGTGAATAATTTGTTATAGGCTAGGACCTCATGGTAAATTCTTGATCTATCTTATGTTAATTGGACTTAAGTTTTGTAAGATACCAAGTTACATAACGTGTGATCTAAGTCACCTTATTAGTAAGACATAATCAGATACTATTTCATGCATGCCTATTCAAGATATAGTGAGAATGTAACTATGGTGTATTAGATTGTGTGAGTTCTTATAATTTAAAATTAAAATGTGTTGAGACATCTTAGTATATAAGTTGTAGTACAACAATCAGATATGTATATAGTGACCTAGTATTAAGGTAAGTATATCAAACTCTATGT